>ML785008.1:267517-285117 GCA_009831015.1 Picea engelmannii
CGTTGACATTCATCCCCGAGAGATTTATGGATAACGAGATGAGTAGTGTGGATTACAGGGGACACAATTTCGAGCTTATTCCGTTCGGAGCAGGAAGGAGAATTTGCGTGGGGCTTCCCTTGGCGAGTCGGATGGTCAATCTGTTGTTGGCGTCCCTCGTCCATTCCTTCGAGTGGGCACTTCCCGAAGGCATGAGTGCCCACCAGGTGGACATGAGCGAGAGGTTTGGACTTGGACTGGAGAAGGTGGTGCCATTGGAGGCGATTCCCACGCCACGTCTGCCCTCCGAAATGTATCGCTGAAATCGTTCTGCAACTGCCCTCACATCCATCCTCGTACGTATGTATTGCTTCTGTTATTGTGATCATTTTAATTATATCTGGTAATGGTCTTCTCTAGTTTGTTGGTTGCTTCTTCCTGTGTTATGGGCCGGCGTCCGTGGCGTTGGCCTTTCCAATCCCAAGCCAAAGCCACGGTCAGCTCATCAGAATAATATTGTAGAAATCATCTTCGTATGAATAATATTTTAGAAATCGTCTTCGTAACTAAAATTGTGTGTACATTATCAGGGTTTTGTGTTCCACTTTAAACACATTACTTAAGATAATGATCAATGGATGAAATTAGGGCCAACTTGGCATATCCACCTATCTTTTTCTGATAGCGCCAACGGATAGTAGGATAATGGACAGTACAGGTGATTTGAAAGGCACCTGAAACCCTTTTTCATGTTTTCTCTTACATGGGGTAATCAAGGTATAAATTTGATGGGCATTTTACCGTAAATTAATTTTTTTTTAATGATTGGTTGTTTTTTAAAAATTTTCTGCTTATGATGTTTTATTTTATTTTTATGAGCCATTTAAATATATGTGTCATATGTGTTTTTGTTCATTTTTATTGTAAACACAAAAGTATCATATGAATAAATTATCTTGATATAGCAACTTACACCCAGTGTTAATTTAGAAAATCAACAAATAAGAGGTTCTAACTTTTCTCTATGCCTCAATTTAGTTTAGATTCAATCACTTTATAAAAACAATCCACCAAACACTAATTAGTATGCATGCAATGATGTCAAGATAGCTACACCAAAAAGGAAAAAGTAATTAAGAATGGTTATTGTAAAAACAATAATACAAATTATGGATTGCAAAATTTGAAATAATTATGGTTATTAATATGATGAAATAATAAATATTACTCAATCATTTTGGATTTGTTTTTTTAAAATAGAAACTACTAATGTTTTCTAAAATAAAATAAAATAGAGCTTTTGAGAGAACAAACACCCATGTTTATTCATATTATCATTATTGAAAAATACATTAAAAACACAAATGAGATTTGTCAAACCAATCTAAGGTCTTGGGGTTTTTCATCATACTAAATTTATTTTTGAATTCAAAAATGCAATTTAAACAACAGAAATTGTCACCAAGACCTAAAAAACAAAAAAGTAATACTGTTAGACAAAACCCTTCTCAAACGTACCACCACTTAAACCATTCTATAAAAATCTAAAGAATTTTATTAAAAAAATATTTGTGATGTTTCAAGAATTATCGATTTTTGTTACACTTTAACCACAAAGCGTTTATTGCAATTTATAATCACGTATAGCAAAAGATAATCATAAAATACATATATGGCATTCAATTCAATTATAGTAAAAGATCTCTAATGAAGTGCATAATGTTTTTTTATAAACTAAGATATTTAATATTTCATATACATGTTATTAGTCTCTAAGGGACTATAGCGATCAATAACTAGTTGACTACATATTAATATGTCCTTTGACTATAAATTTTAATATTTTGTACTATATAAATAAAAACATTATTATTATTATATATATATATATATATATATATATATATATATATATTTCATTGTCTCATTGGAGAATATATTGCAGGTGTCTTATTGCGACCTTCGCTATTCTCAATGTTGTAGATGTGTAGATATCTAAAGTTTTGAGCTTAGACACTCCTTTTTAATTTTTATTACATTTTTACTAAAATGTTTACATATTGAAAGTTTTGAGCATGGACGTTGTTTTTTATTGTCTTTTTTGTATTATTAGTCCATGCTGAAGGCGTAGAGGGACTATAGCAACCGCATATTAATATGTCCTTTTATTAGTATTATTATTATTATTATTATTACTATTACTATTATTATTATTACTATTACTATTACTATTATTATTATTATTATTAGTCCTTTGTATTTGTATTGAAATATTTACATACTAAAGGTTTAGAGCATTGACATTTTTTTTGAGGTGCTTGAATAGGCATGACATCTTAAATGTTTACATAGCGCGAGTTCTTGAAACATGCCTGACAACTTAAATGTTTTCATACCGCGAGGCCCTTAAACAACCTGACATCCTTAAATGTTTACCTAAATAGGCTTCTGAGAGTACATTTTTCCTTGAATTTTTCCATACATTGTTGCATTGAATTTGGACAATATTGTTGTCCATCACCAGTTGAATAGGAATTATATGTTTCATACTTATTATATGCTTGGAATGTAATTTGGTCATCGTTGAAGTTAAATACATTGTTTACTGGTTGATGGGTGCTTCTTGTTCACTAGTTCATCATTTGTTGTTGTTTGGTTCAACTTTGCAAGGTTGGGGACCTGCGCCTGCGGTTGGACCTCTTGGGGATTGTTTCTTTCTTTTGTTTACTTCAACTTTGTAGGCTTGGGGTCCTACATTCGCAGTTGGATATGTTTTTTTTTTACTTTACGAGGTCTAGGTGCTACACCAATAGTTCAACCTGTGCTTCTGTCATTCATCGTTTCAGAGTAAGTTTTGATGCCATAATTTCATTTTCTACTCGTTGTTTGTTGTTCACTATTTGCAGTTTGCAAGTAAGAATGTTTGATTATTTCTACTGACATGCTCGTCATATGTTTCTGGTTCCTTATGTGCTTGGGACACAAATTGGTAATCGTTGGAGATATGTATGTTGTTTAATGGTTTAGTGATTGTTGCTTGTTCACTGGTTTGTTGGTTTGTCGGTTGCTACTTGTTGTTGTTTGTCTCAAGTTTACAAGTTTGAGGCCCTGGGGTTGCAATTGGGTTTGTTCTTGCTTGTTCCCTAGTTTGTTGCTTGTTGTTTTATTTCGTTTACTTTGGATTTGTAGGGTTGGGGTTTTGTGTTATCAGTTGGAATTGTTTTTTTTTTCACTTTGCGGTGTTCAGGTTCAGTACTCGCGAGTGGCCTTGTCGTTTTGTTCTTTATCCTATCTCACGAAGTCAAAATCTAGCGCCTGTTCCACGCCCACCTGTCCTGTTGTTAAATTTGTCTCCAATTATTTTTCCTAGTTCTGGACCATACCTACATATATTTTTAAAATGTTCTTGTAGAGGTAAAGGATACTGAGATGGTGCTACCAAGAGTGGTGTTCAGTGGATTCCAAATTGCAGTATTCGGTTTCTATGTTGTTTGGCATGCAACATTGCTAGCACAATCAATGTGTTCTGAAATACATCACACCATTAACATTTGGACGAAACAATTATTATTGTAGGATACTTTAGTGTTGACATGATACAAAATAGTGGCATAAAAAATGATTGGAAAACTACATGTGCAATTACAATGTCCACTGTCGTTTTGTTAAGATAAAGCATGTGCAAAACACACTTATTAACCATATATGGTGAAATGTGCCCATATTAGAATACAAACTCTTCATCCTCGAAATAGACTAGTGTGACCACGATACTGGATACACCAAAGATACTATAAAATTATATTTCCATGTCTCGAAGAATATCTGGATACTTTGCTACATAAAACCAAAATCATTTAGCTATGGCCATGCAATTTCTTAATATTTTATGGGTTGTAATATATTTTGGGCAGGAAAAAATTTATATAATTACAACTATGGATGGAGAAAAGCAAAGGTTCATGTTTCTAACTATATTTTACTATATTCATTGATTCTCCTTTAGTGTATGTACATATTAATTTTTCTCCTCTGCATACGAGCTTCCATTCATGTTCATTGTACTTTGTGCATTCCCACATTCAAACAAAAAGAATAGCTGGAGAAAACAAAGGAGTCTTAACTACAGCGGTCGAAGAGGAGATACAAAGGTACATGCTTGTAGTGTTATTTCATATTTCGTTGTTTTTTATTTCATTTATTGTATGTATATGTGTTCACCTAATTTATACTATGTAGATATTGTGTACCTTCCTACATAACAACTTATCTTCATGTCCTTTGTATTTCCTGTGCCGCTACATTGAAAAAATTCAAACTCTGTTTATTTATTTTTACATGTCTTCCTCCATAATAACTTCCTTCATGTCCATTGTATTTTTCCTGAATTGCTACATTTAAATAAATAGAGTGGCTAAAGAAGATGATGGACTCTTTGCTGTGAATGTAGAGGGGGATCTGCAGAGGTGCATACCTCTACTCTTATTTCATATTCCAGTGTTTAGTTTTCCATTTATTGTTTGTGTGTTTGTTCTACTTGTTCTACTACATTGCACCTATTTTAATGTATGTAGATACTACATATCTTTCTACTTAGTAACTTATTCTCGTGTGAATTGTATTCTCTTTGCTCTACATTGAAATAAATAGAACTATATTTCTTTCTTTTACATGTCTTTTTGCATATTAACTTACCTTCATGTCCACTGTATGATTGGCGTTGCTACATTGAAAGAAACAAATTGGTTGGACAGGAAGATGAATTCTTATATGCCACAACAGAGGGGGTTGTGGTACAATCTTCGAAAATGTATACCAACTGTGCTATTAAATCAAACATACAAAATGGGTGGGTGCATATAATATTGGACTAGAAAATGATGATTTGGAAGCAATGGGTCTATGTTGGTACTTCTTGCTTCCAAACATTTCCCTTCCCATTTCTAATTTTTCCACTTTCTATTATCCATTTTTTTCCCCTCTTCTATACTTAAATTTTCTTGTCTACTTTTTCTTTTCGGTTCCTTTTCTTAGTTGTATTTCCGAAAATGTCAAGGTGCATGGGTTGATGGACTCACGGGTTCACATTTATAGTCATGCTTCTACTTCATTCCATATTTAGCCACTTTTTCAATCGTGAGTTCCCAGGATGGCGGGTTCAATATTGCGGCTCTGGCTTCAGAGGTTCCATGATATACAGATTGACCATCATACCCCCCCATCACACCCTATTTATTGTTACACATTTTTACAGTCAAAAAATCTGAGGCATACAATTTGACCGTTGGGTCCTCATGTTTCCTGAGTATTCCTTGACACCCTATTTCGTATTCCATCTCCTTAGACCCTGTATGTGGAATTCAGAACAATTATGGAGAATATACAATTCATATGATTATTTATTCCTTATGATCTTCATATACACATCCTTTCATAAAAAAAAGTTGGACTAGTGACATGGCCATGACCCGTCAATCATCGCAAACATCAACACACTGACAAGCTCAAAGGTAAAGATGCATACATTATGTTCCTCATATGTTTACCAAACAAATATCCTCAACTAGTTATTCATATATTCCATGGTGAATATGTTGATGTCATCTGCAACACATACTTTGCAGTTCACAAGAAGTATCAGCAAGCGCAAGAGAGACGTCGTACATAGCGCAAGTTCTACAGACTAAGAGGTCTAGCTGCAAAAATCTGGCTCCATACTTCATCCAATTTGTGCGTCTACTTGTACATTTATGTGAGGAAAAAAGAAAAAAAAAACAATATAGACTACCATTCACATTACTTTTCTTGTTAAAAAAATGTCACCAGGTCTAAACTTGTAACACCCAAAATACTATCAATAGAGGGCTTGAATAGCCTTCGCACTTGACAAGTGTTCATCAGGGACATAATGGTCATATATATCACCTACTTGAAAAAGGAAAACAAAACTATATCCATTATGCATTCTAACATGACATACAACGAGGCCCTAATGAAAGTCACGCTGACTATTCCCACACAAGTTTTCTAGAAACATGTATAAAAGATATTGTGAGGTAATGGGATATCCATTACAAATTTTAATATATTGTCGAAACAAATATATGACCTGGGTGATTGTGATCGGATTATATCACTCAACGAAACAAGTATTGTGGAAAAAATTTCCACTATTTGTTCATAATATCTTTTCATCCCCGACACAACTATCATCCCACTTGCACAAAGCAACGACATTTAACCAATTAGAACTATTAGTGCAACTGTCACACTCACGAGAAAACTTGTCTCGCAACACATTCTCCATATAAAACATGGAGATTCAGACAATGACAAGGCAATGGTACCGTTCTCCATATCCATTTTTGTCCTTTACTTTCACATGTCTATGTATCTCGGTTATGTTAAACAACTATTGCACCATTCCATGTTGTATCTCCAATTGTTCGACACCTATTCAAATTTGTTTTCCTCAATGGAACAACAATTGCATAAATAGAAATTTCCACTTATGCTCTTCAAAAATATAACAAAGGAAAGAGATGTTAAAGAAAGGATCTTTGGCACAACCCAGTCAACATTTGTAATAGAATTGCGAACATACATAGTACAATATCTTAAGAAACTAGCTAGCTCTACAATTGTTGTGTGTATACATCTACAATTTCATCCTCACTTTGCTCATACAAATTGCCTTCACCAATTTTCTACAGTTTTTTTTTGTGTGTGTGCAGTTGTATATTATATTATTCAATATATTAACTACTATGCTCACGTGCCCAGTTTGAGGGTGTTTTGGTTGCAAAAAATGCATACTCTACCCCTTTTGAGCCTGTATGTGCCAAATGCAACTCTCTTGCTTCTGTTTCTTCTTCTTCTTTCAAAGTGATGATACAATTGATTGTCTGCGATGCAGTAAAAAATAACCTTGCATATATAGACATTGTCTCAATGCTACTATCTGAACCGTGTGCAACACAATCGTACATTGTACAATTAGACAGCATATGTTACAGGATGTGCTTCCTAGGTTATTAGAATTGTCATATGAATCATACTTACAAAAAAAGGAAAACAATGTCAACATGTTGCGCGAATTTCAGATACATAGAAAATTTACCTTAAATGAGGACAATGCAATATTGCATATTGGCTGGAAAAAAAAAATCATATCAAGATTTGGCAGGAAACAAAAAAATCTCATGTGTGTGTGTAATTTTTATTCAACACCCAGATGAATCTTCATTGGACTCGAGTTCTTCGAATTTTACATCTATGGCTGTAAAATTTTCTTTCTAGAGATTGTCTCTTTTTGTGCACTTGAAACAACAAGGAGAATCTAACTACAAATGCAATCGATGTTGTTATGTTCATGTTTTTTTGCATCTCCAAGTAATAATTTTGCATATTTTTTGGCGTGTGCAAATGAAAAAAAAAAATGATGGCTGGCTATGGCTTTGTTGGAGGAGTCTGCACCTTTTTGGGTGCCCAAATTGATTTTTTTTTTCCAACTATATAGCCATGGAATAATTTCTGCATTTTTTTTGGGTACCCAAATAAAAAAAAATGAAATCCAACTATACATTTATGGTATGGTATCTGCATTTTATCGATGCCCTAATTGAAAAAAAAAGGAGTAAACATGGATTGAAACATGATCTTGAGAGATTCATAACTCACTATAGAGATTGGAAAGTTTGGGCATTGGAATTCATACAGGCAGGTGCAGTTATTAGTGATGTACAAGTGCATAAGATTGTTCAGTCCAGAAATGGGAAGCATGAGGATCCAACTGTATCCAACTGTAAATAACTCAGGCCGAACCGTCAAAATAGCTTTCTCCTATGGGAAGAACCATCAGGCATTTCCAATAATATTGGAAATTTAGCATTGTTAAAACTAGTAGTGATAGAACATGGCACTATCATAAGAAAATGTCCATAATGATATTGCTTCATGGTAAAATAGTAATCAGAAAGTTTCTTGTTCCCCATTTTGAGGCTTGGTTATAGCTACGATACAATGGTGAAGCTCTGTTGGTTTTGTGTTGTCTTGTGTTTGGAAAACTTTTGTTCATATCCCATGGCCCCGATTATTTTCTCATGGGAACATATACAAAATGTAAGAGAAAACCAATGCCACGTGTGTTTTTTTTATATATCAAATTGTTTGATGCAAAGGTCGATACGTGTTTCTCTATGGAACCTTGTGGGATCTCACTTGGTGCCTTCTATGTTTATGTGTTGCCTTGTGCCTCGACTTTGAATACATTTGGTGTTTACTTGGTTCTTGGTTATATCCTTTGTTCTGGAAAATTAATAATACATTCAGGATCTTGGCAGTTTTTCTATGATCTTAAAGAATATACAGGACATGATTTTCCTTTTAATATAATTTCTATGACGCAAATATAGTATATGGCTCGTTTTAGAAAATTCCATTGATCGATGAACTTAGAAAAATTCATCTCCAGGAATAATTTAAAATAAAAGGATATATACTATGTGAATTCAAATGGAACTATAATATAAACAACATGATATTAAAATTAAAATCCCTCGTTGTTATACTTGCGGTGAAGTTGATAGTACAATAACTTTACTTAAACATCCCAAAATTGATTTTCTTGTGGATTTTYGATGCTTCTCTTATACAAACACATCCCGGAAACTATAATCATGGCTCGTTGTATCTATTCCTTGATTGAAGAACCTATTCACATGTTTAATGCACTTTGTAGTTATTGTKAAAACCATAAATGGGGCTTTCTTACACCAATTCTCACTTCCAAAAATTGCCATTCCATTTATTTTTTCCCTCTCCTTCCCCTTTCTGGTTACTTAGTCATTTTTCGAAAAATGTCTAGGTGCGGGAGTTGGTSGACTCACATCTTCATATTTCCACTAATACTTTTATATCATGAGCCCAACYGAYCGCTTCCCTATTTCATATTGAGCAAACTTTTTGGATCACRGTTTCCTGGATAGGGGGTTCCCGGATAGGCRTGTTATGTTGGAACATATATAATGCTGAAAATTTGAGCTTTACATTTTCSACTTCATGAAAATATAATTTCTCCMAAAACGGTAACTTAGAAAATGACTTTCAAATTTCAAATCAAATTCATTTCTTGTTAATTAGTAGTAAGGCACACGTGATATCAGTCGTTGATGAAGTTTATTCGTTTTGATCGAACGATCCTAATTTCTTCGTCGTTTTGGAGCCGCCTAATGTTTAAAGATGTAAATCACCAAGGTTCACTCAAGATCTTCCCGCTTCAAGAATTTCGATAATTCTTAACGATAAAAGTTCTCAAACTCAAAAGTGTTCGTTCATCACTTTTCCTAAACCTTTGAAGGACACGAGTCATGGTACACATGTATATTTTGAGTCTTCAGCGAGTTGACATGTGGCACCCTTTTATGACATTTTTGTTTGAAGACTCATATGATTCTATGTAACACATGGCACCTCCCTTTTCTCGACACATCATCTAGAATGAAATCATTTGCGATGCGTCACTATGGGAGATGACCCTTCGGAAATATAACAAAGAACTAATTCATAAATCACCGAAGCACCAAAAATGATGAAGTATTAAAATTTAATTAATTAAGTTCATTATGGTCAAGGGATAATTAATGACTTCGCACTTTAGGGTTCAGACGATTACCCTTCATCGTATCCATGAAATCTTTGAAGCTTGAATCTTCGAAATGCTTAAAATCATAAATACGATTAATTAAGAATTAAATAGATTACTAGATAGTTAATAAGTTCGCAATTTTGGGTTTCAGGTATTTCCTCTCGAACTACATTTAAAAACCTCGAGCTCTGAATCTTCGAAACACTTAAAGTTAACACAACTTTTTAAACATGATTAATTAAGGTTTCAATAGTGATTATCCAGGGATTAACCTCCATAGATTCAGAATTTGAAAAAATCTCACTCTCTCTCATTTAAAACTCCCGAACATGAACGTCAAAGTATTAATGATATATATGATGGGATAAAGTTAACAATTTGAATTTTGATTGGTAGTTTTTATTCAGAGAATAACTTACAAACTTCTTTTGTTACAAGCAGGCTAATCTTATTTCCTCAAGGATTATGGTGCTGCGAAAAGTTGCAAGAAAACTTGATGGATCATATTTCAGGATCTAGTGGAACAATAAATCAATTTGGAAGCTGGATAAACTAAACAAAGGGCCAAATATAGCAGGGAAGGGGCTAAATCGACAAAAAATGGTAGCACAAAATCTTTGAAGTGATAAATCCCTGAAGTGAAGGATCTCCTACTGATTTTCCTTTGATTTCAATGGTGAGGATTTACTTCGGAACTTTGGGCTTCATGCGTTCCAAGGTGAAAATCTATGAAATGCTAAATCCTCGATGTGGAGGATCTCTTGCCGCATGTCCTTTTGATTTCAACGACATATATTTACTTTGGAACACTAGGCTTCGGGATTTCTCGCTTCATACATCCATCTTTTTTATGAAGTGGTTGTCCCCGTAGTGAGAGATCTGGCGTCATGTGTCCTTTTGATTTGGATGGCTAAGATTTACTTCAGAGCTTCGGGTATTTGGGATTTCTTTACTCATCACTGCTTGCATCCTTCCAGAGTATGAAATATCGAATACATAGATTGTCTAACACGTGTCCCCCGCTCAGATCGACGGATAGGAATTGCACGAAATTCGCTCTTTCTTCTATACATATGACTAAAAGTTGTGACCTATGCTTAACCTTTGGGCACTTATTTCTCTTTGCAAGATCAAACAGTTTATCTTTATCTCTCCTAGATCAATGGCCGAAATTGATTGAGGGGTGCCAATTTGTGCGAGGTTTAATTTTGAGAGGCGATCCTACAATTTAAATAACAGTTTTCTCTCGAGGTTTCGTGTCATCACCAGATGCATTGTGGGGCGAAAAACAGATTAACTCAAAACCATTTCTTCACGCCCCCGTAAAATAGAGAACTCATCAAAATTTTGTAGCCTCTCACCCCTCGCCACCTATCTTCCACTCTTACTACACGTCACCTCCCAACAAACGCACCACCTTCCCATAACGAGATCGCGTTGAGCTAGTTGTCCAATTTCCATCACCACAACTTCAACTGCAATTATTTATGTCAGTAAACTCATTGTAGATGACAGATTACTCGAGACACAATTAGCATCAAAGACCAACCACGTAGCAGAAGTCAAATACAGATCATCAACATATGACATCAAATTAAATCCAAATAAATTTAAATATTACTATGATATACATTCAAACCAAAACGTTTCTTTCAAAGATCATTGTAATATGTTTCAAACCGAAACGTTTCTTTTAGAGATCATTGTAATCGGTTTCAAATCGAAACGTTTCTTTCATAGATCATTGTAATCAGTTTCAAACCAAAATGTTTCTTTGAGAGATATTTATAATCGGTTTCAAACCGAAGGGACTCATCTAGTATAAATATTAGGAGTTCTAAATGTATCAAAGGGTCATCCCGAAAGGCTTTGATGTTGGGATTGTAATGTAGTCTTTTCAGCAATACATTTGATAGAAGAAAAGATATTCTATACCTCATTATGTTAAATTATGTCTTTTTCCTGTGTCATGTTTAAGAAGTTTTAATTACTCATTTGTCTTCTTCTATCTTCTCTTTAACTTGTAATAGTTACAATTCAGTGAGACTTCTTTTGTGACTAATTAAGATTTTTTTTTCAAGTGCAGTTTTTCCTTCGTTCCACTGTGAGTAGAAGAAGACCTGCATTTTAATTGTTTTTCCTTATTTACAAGTTATATTTGTTCATAGATTTTCCTCTGCCTTGTTGTGAGTGAGACAAGACCTATGTCCATATATTTGAAATCATTTTCATTCTTCTACTGAAAGGAAGACCAGATTTATCTGAATTGGATACTTGGCGTTTTATTTCAGTTTTGTATATCTCTTATCTTTTATCCATCCTCATGATTTTAAATGGATTTAGTAGATGAGATCATACCTCTTTATTTCTAATTTTTAATGGTTAAAAGGTTATTTTAGACCTAGTCCTAGAATCCTCCAATAACTGATCAATCACCCATTATTATCTTTTTCAAAATGTGCTAAGGCTTGGCTCTATTACAACCTAGAGCCAACTCTTGCGACAAAATATTTTTAGAACCATTGCGAGGGATGGAGATACAAATTTATTTTCCCAGGGGAAACGACAAGTAAAACTTTAATCTTTGATGGTGAACAAAGATTGAATGTGAATTAAATTGGTTGTGATCATTGATGTGGCGACTCCTTGGTTTGAAGACTCCATATGATTCACTGGAGACTCCATTGATTCCATGATGTCCATTTCTATCACTGCTCGGATCGCTGAGAGACATGATCCTTTGGAATTTACAAATGTTTTTGGTTTCCCAAACATGGTTCCAGACAACAAACTTTGGGAGGATTATCTTTCTAAATTTAAACAAGATAAATATGAAAATCCTACTGAACACCTATTTGAGTTTCATAAGCTTATGAATCAACTATATATTCATTATGAAGATGTTTTGATGAAATGTTTTATGTTTATTCTAGGAGGAGATGATCATAAATGGTCTAAGTATCTTCCTCATTTCATCATTTCATCACTGAAAGAATTCCACGTAGTTTTCCATAAGCATTGCAAGAGGATCTATCTAGCTGATTTTCTTTTTGAAGACTGTTGCTATTTAGATTTCGTAGAACAATATTGTAAAGATAATCGATTTTCTGATGAAAAATCATAACATGATAGTAATTGTGGTCAAGTATATGAAGAAGAATTTGTAGGAAAACAATATCTCCTTCAAACAGATCAGAAAAATTTATATGAAGAGGACTTCAAAGTAAATCAAGAAGAGGTTTCTTGCAACAACAATAATGAAGATGACACGATTGCAAATGAAGGAATCTTCATAGGAACTATGGTCTTTTAAAAGGATCAAGTCTAGGTTCATTTTAGAAATAAAGATGAAAATGAATTTTCTAATGAAGAGATAGATTCAAATTCATATATACATGATTCTACCTTCACTTCCTTTTCCCAAGAAAATGGCCTTCAAGATGATTGTAGTAGCATAGATAATACTAAAGATAATTTGATTGAACAACACGATGATGAAATTGTTGATCTATATCTTTGTGAAGGTGCACAACTTATTGAAGACCATACACAATCAACTTTTGAAAAGGATGATTTCTGTAATAATGATGATGATGGTAACGATACTCTAAGTGCATTTTTTTATCATACCAAATGTTCATAGTAATTATTTTCATGATAAAACTACTGTTCTAAATTATTATTTTGAAAAAGTTGCTATTATTGAGTCAAAATTACTAGATCATCAAGAAATGGAAGTTTTTGAAAGTCAAACTTCAAAAAATTTATGTATCATCCTATTTACAATGAGTATCCAGATGATGAAGAAGAGAAAAAATATTTCCCAACATGCATGGAAACATACAATAATTCTCCTTTGTTTGATAACTACGATGAATGAAATCTTGAAGTTGATGAGAAACAAATTATTCCTCTTTCTTCAGAGAGTTCACTTCAGCAGAAAAATTATCAGTTTCACTATAAGAGAAATCATCTTGAGTATGACAATGATGAAGAAGGTTCTTAGACAGACAATGAAGGAGATAAGGAGGGGATACTGGAGCAATTGATCTCTTCTTTCTATTTAGAAACTAATGAGCAATAGACTAGTGAACCTCAATATGACATTCTCGAGCCAAGAAAAGAAAATATTAGTATTGGAGAAAGTGTGCAAAGGATTTTCATGCAGTTAGGCCAATATGAAGAGGTATTGCTTGATTATATAAATTATTTATCTTTCCATGATTCAATGGTTGTTTGGTTGGAGTATTTCCTTCAAGAGGTCCAAAATGTTGTTGTGTTTTGTGTGCAACCAAACTTCAACAGTAAGCGTAGGCTACATATCCATTCTTTGTTGCAAAAAAGTCATTATATTTTCATTCCTTCATTTAGCAACAAGTAAGGTATGTTAAGAAATCCATTATTTGCATGGCTCCATTGTAAATTCCATATTAATTGATCAATGAAATTTCACCTGATTAGTATAGGGCCAATGTATATAAATAATATGTCCAAATCAACATTTCATTTCAACATTCTAGTTAGGAATTTTATTTGAATTCAATAGTTCTCAGTCTGCTATCTAGTACGGTTAATTTTTTAGGTATTATGAATCCATAGCCTAATGATGGGGATGAGAGTTTAACATGATTAATTTCAGGTCGCAGAAGGATGAAGGAACGTGGTATACTATTGTTAGTGTGTTGCAAAATAAATCTTCTTTGAGGCTGAATAAAAATTCAACACTCAAACATTCGATTTCTCTAAAAATAGGAGATAAATTAATAATCTTCCCTTCTGAAAATTCAAAAGGAAATTAAGGTATGAGTTCCTAGTCCTCTTATAGTTCAAATAAAATTCCAAGAAAGTTCTTTTTGAAATAAATGTGAGGGAAGTTTTTCTCATGAAAATATTATCACTTGACCTAAAATCAGAGAGGTATATAGTTTAACTTAAAGTGTCATGCTGATAAATTCTAAATCTATCTCTGAAATAAAAATAAAAATGATAATAAATAAACTCGAAAGAAATCTAAACTAAAATGCACAAACTTGTATAGGATTAGGGTATTTTGTGTCAGGTCCACCAAATCCTCGATTTGATCATCTTTTCTTATCCCCAAGTTCTTATCCACTTCAAATTTTCTTGTTCCTTTCTTAGTATTCATAGAAAGAAAGTAGGTTAACTTGACTCTAAAAACTTCAAAACATATTTTCAAAATGAGATTAGGCAAAAATCTTTATGATTCCTATGATTTTAACTAAAACAAAGTATGTCTAGGCTAATCTTGATAACTTTAGCTCTTCTATCATATTTTAAACTAATTAAATCGCTCAAGCTCAATGCTTGAAAAATAAAAATTCCCATAAAATATTCGCTACAGGCGAAGGTGTATTGAAGATCAGGAGAAAATTAGTCGAGAGTACAATCAAAAAATTGTTGACAAACTTTCGTTGTTAAATTTTAAGAAGATATCATCCCTTGTATGATACATACAAATTGATTTCCCCCACTTCAAAGATATTAAAATATAAGACAGATGGTGAATGAAAAATCATAATCTGATTTCCCCCATCTAGTCCAAGACAAATGATGAAAGGAAATTCGTAATTCAATTTCCCCCATTTCGTCCAAAAAGAGATGATGAAAGGAAATTCATGTAATTATTTCCCTCATCTCAACAAAATGTGAATTGAAGTGGTGAAAGGAAATTCAATGGGAGATGTAGATAACTTCACCGGGGTACTGAACAGGCTCGCTGGCAGTGAAGAAATATCTATGATATTTGTAAGGTTGTCATACACATACATAACATACTCTGGTATCTGGTTCTCTTTCTGGTAACATTTACATTCTAAACCAACAAGGGATTCCTTAAATAAATCATTAAATTTACTTAAACTTAATGCGAAAGAAATCAACCAAAGTATGATATTTCAGTTAAAGTTGTTTCGATCATCTTAAGAAAATCCAAACTCGGTTTTAGGAAAGGGAAATTATTAATATCCTAACTTGAAATCAATAATTAGGTGTGTTTTGAAGGTTTTCTGAAATTTAGTTGAAGTTCAATTTTTTTCTGTATAATTAATTCCTAAAAAGGTGTTTCCTAGAAATAAAATAATGACTCCATTTACCCAATAAAGTCACTTGGTCTATTGTTCTTATGCGTCTCATAGGGAGACATGATATCCATATGGAGCCTATGTTGGAACATATATAATGCGAAACTTTTGAGCTTTACATTTTCCACTTCATGAAAATATAATCTCTCCCAAAACGATAACTTAGAAAATGACTTTCAAATTTCAAATCAAATTCATTTATGGTTAATTAGTAGTAAGTCGAGCATGATATCCACCATGGATGAATTTTTTCCATTTTGATCGAATGGTCCTAATTTCTCCAGAGCTTTGGATCCGCCTAATGGTTAAAGACGTAAATCACTAAAGGTCTCTCTAGAGCTTTGTGCTTTGGGCATTTTGATAAGTCTTAACGATAAAAGTACCGAAACCTGAAAGTGTTCATTCATCAATTTTCCTAAACCTTTGAAGGACACGAGTCGTGGTACATGTGTATCTTTTGAGTCTTCCTCGAGTTGACACATGGCACCCTTTTCATACGATTCTAAGTAACACATGGCACCTCCCTTTTCTCAACACGTCATCTAGAATGACATCGTCTACGATGCGTCACTATGGGAGATGACCCTTCGGAAATATAACAAAGAACTAATTCATAAATCACCGAAGCACCAAAAATGTTGAAGTATTAAACTTTAATTAATTAATTTTATTATGGTCAAGGGATAATTAATGAATTCACACTTCGGGGTTCAAACGTTTACCCTTCATCGTATCCTAAAATATTCGAACTCTGAATCTCTGAAACACTTAAAATCATAAATATGATTAATTAAGACTTAAATTGATTACCAGATAATTAATCACTTCACAATTTCAGGTTACGGGTATTTCCTCTCGAACTACATTTAAAAACCTCGAACTCTAAATCTCTGAAACACTTAAAGTTAACACACCTTTTTAAAAATGATTAATTAAGGTTTTAATAGTGATTATCCAGGGATTAACATCCACAAATTCAGAATTCGGAAAATTCTCACTCTGTCTCATTCAAAACTCTTGAACGAGAACGTTGAAGTATTAATGATATGTATGATGGGCTAAAGTTAACAATTTCAATTGTGATTGGCAACTTTTATTCATAGAAGAACTTATAGACTTCTCTTGTTATAGGAAGACTAATCTTATTTCCTCAAGGATTATGGAACCATGAAAAGTTGCGAGAAAACTGGATGGATCATATTTCAAAATCTAGTGGAACGATAAATCAGTTCAGAAGCTGGATAAACTAAGGAAAGGGACAAATATAGCAGGGAAGGGGATAAATCGAAAAAAAATGGGAGCAAAAAATATCTAAAGTTCTAAATCCCTGAAGTGGAGGATCTCTTACCCCGTGTGATTTGATTTCAATGGTGAGGATTTACTTTAGAACACCAGGTTTCAGGCGTTCCAAGGTGTAAAAATCTGAAATGCTAAATCCTCTAAGTGGAGAATCTCCTACTGCGTGTCCTCTTTATTTCAAAAATGTATATTTAATTTGGAACTTTGGGCTTTGGGAGTTATCACTTCATACATCCATAATTTTTCCAAAGTGGTTATCCCCACGGCGAGAGATCTGGCATTGTGTGTCCTTTTGATTTGGACAGATGAGATTTAATTCGGAGCTTCGTGTATTTGGGATTTATTTACTTAGCACTGCTTGTATCCTTCCATAGTATGAAATAGTCAAATATGTAGATCGTGTGACATGTATCCCCTACTCAGATCGAAGGATAGGAATTGCATGAAATTTTCTCTATCTTCTCTACATATGACCAAGAGTTGTGAACTCGAATTAACCTTTGGGCGCTTATTTTTCTTTGCAAGATCTCACGTTTTATCTTTAGCTCAACTAGATCAATTGTCAAAAGACATTG
>ML785008.1:286555-305512 GCA_009831015.1 Picea engelmannii
GTCAATATTCCATGTTCTTAGTATGTCTCATGATTTTATATCACAAGTCTGACCAACTGCTTACCCATTGCATACTTGGACACTATTACCATCGTCGGTTCCTGGCCAAGCTTACTCAACATCACACTTCCATTGTCCCGCTACCTATAAAAAACACACTAAATCCCACGATATACAAACTAAACGTAGAAATTCATCATTGTGCCTTATTCCATGTTACACATTGTGGAGTCAAAATTTCGGAGACATACAAATTGACTATCGACCCCTCACGTCTCCTGAGTATATCTTGGGACCCTATTTTTGAAGCCCTCTTGACCACTTTCCATACTTGGCCATTTATTGGAATCTCTTTCGCTGGTTGGAGGGTGGACGAAATGTACAATGCTTAATCTCTTTTTTCCATCCCCTCCACCTTCACACTTCTTTCTAGATATGCAATTATTAATATTTAATGCTAGTAGCTCATCGTGCACGAACAGTTAAAATTGTAATTAATGTCTGGAAGGCTAGAGAAGACTTGTCACTAATACAAATTAAACCAAGATTTTCGAAGAAGAGTGTTATCCTTTCCAAGTATTCATTTCAAGCATGATGCAATCTCTTTCAAGTGTCGACCGGTTGGTGCCTTTATGAAATCTCTAATCCTTAATCACTCTTCATTGTCACCACCACCTTTGCACTTTTTTCTAAATATGCAATTTGTAAGATTTAATGGTAAAAACTCATTATGCATGAACTGTTGATATTGTCATTTATCAACGAAAGGCTTGAGGATATCTTCCATTGATCTGCATTAAACCAAGATTTACGGAGGGTTATATTATCCCTTCCCAATTTTCATTTCAAACATCATCTAGAGAAAACATAAATTCTTGTCAACTTTTGGCAGCAGTTCCACAACAGTTATGTCCGGATATAGTAAACACCTCTAGGCATGATGGCTAGAGATTCCAGTATTCTAGGGCATATTCTTACTACTCATTTGCCTCCGCCCAGGAGAAAACAAGGAGATGGTCTTTTCGTGCACCAAGGGATATGTTGGATTACTGAGAGGGGGGGTGAATCAATCATAGAGAAATTATAATCCTTTTTAAACCAAATAATCCAATCGTTATATCAATGTAGAATTATCATCCAATAATGAGCAATGAACAATGAAAAATCATACACATACATAGTACACCAGTGTTTTACATGGAAACCCAAATCAGGAGAAAACCACATAATGCCTTTTTTTATATGTCTTGAAGAATTACATTCATTGGAAGCACTGAATTCCTTTGTTTTCTAGCTGCAATTGGAAGGAGTCTCCAACCCCCTAGTTTCCCAGGGTACAACTATAAGGAGGCTACAACCCCCTATGTTCTCTAGCTACAACCAAAAGGTGGCTACAACCACCTGTCCTTGCCCCATCCAACCACCCTGAAGTAGAAGTAGAATGATGGAAGCACTCTCACACTCTCACTGTGAGATATACCACTGTAGATATGTACCAATAAACCTGAACCATGCATCAACCATGCATAAACCATAAATCAATCTGTACCTCAACCTGTAATCAACATGTACCATAAACAAGTGCATCAACCATGCACCAAAACCCTAGTTTCCCAAGCTACAACCCGAGGGAAGCTCCAACTCCCCAATTCTCTGGCTACAACCAAAAGGAGGCTAAAACCCCCTATGTTCTTTGGATACAACTGGAAGGTGGCTACAACCACCTGTCCTTGCCCCATCCAACCTCCCTAATGTAGAAGTAGAATGATGGAAGCACTGCCACACTATCACTGTGAGATATACCGTTATAAATATGTACCAATAAACCTGAACCATGCATCAACCATGGATAAAAAATACATAAATATGTACATCAACCTGTAATCAACATGTACCATAAACAAGTTCATCAAATGTAATGACCCCATTCATTACAACTCCAAGAGAAGCGAAAAGAGCTATTTTTTTTTATGTTTTTTAGGGCAGGAAGGAAATCAACGACAACGATTAAATAAAACGACAAGCCGATGAACCCAAGTACCCAAACAACAAGTCAACAAGACACAAGAGAATATGATGATGATTCATACGACACATTAATTTATTTGAGAAACAAGTTCTACTACAAACATACATCATTTAAAGGACGCGATTATCCAACAAAGAAATTTTCCTCGGGAATCCAGTCTACCATATCATGCTATTTATTAAAAGAGTTCAACAATAAAAAGATCTGTATCCTAACCATTTAAAGGAAAATAAGGGATCCAGAGTGGATTAAGTTAGCAGTGTGCATGGATACCATGCGAACCATTCATCGTTACCAATCAATGTTTATCAATTATTTCAAAATCTAACAATAATATTTTGTCTATTATTATTCATTGAATATATCCCTAAGTCTAGTTGGGTATATGTGTGCTAAGATGTTATTAATCCCGTATATACCTATTATACATTATTTTGGTCACCCGAGTGATGATTTCAAAAAACATGTGTTTAGGCTCCCAACATGACTTTTTTCCCGAGAAAAGCAACTTCTTTCCTCCTCTACAAGGTTGTTTTTTGGAAACAGTCCACAGACTACATGTATTACATAGTGTGGAAATCTATCATTTTCATAGGCTGTTGTATAGCTAACCCACGTGATTTTCATAGGATGCTATATAGGTAGGGTGTGACGTCTTTCCAAAGATAAAAGAGGAAATAGGTTTCATAAATTTTCTAGAAGGGGAATCTTCTAGAATGTGAGGTGGAATCCATATGGTTGCGATCCTACTGGTTTCTCTGATTTGGTGGGATCATCCTCATCCCTTTAACCACTTCAAATTCTCCTATATAATCATGGGCTTCTCATGGAAAAGGTTAAGAAATATTAAGCAAAGAATTGATGAGCTTACATCAACAAGCATATGTTATCCTCCTCAAGCTTGCGTAAAAATAAAGAGGTACTCACTAGAAATGGTGGGGGGGAATTTGGGAAAGAGGTGTGTCTCTCTATTTGTGTTAGTGGCAGTAAGCGTTTCTCTTGAACATGGCACCTCCTTCATCATTTGAATCCTGGTTGGGAAATCCATTTGTCTCTCGTCTGACTTTCTGTAAGTTCATATATTGGGTCGTCTTTGAGTTAATGCTACCAAGACCAGTGTCATTCCATTCATATGTTCAAGAGAAGTTCAACCAAACCCTCTATTGAGTCGGCCATCTGCAATTGTCAATTCCTACCATGTAGGCCTTCCTTGTGTCAGTTTCAAATCATGTTCGTACTTTTCTCTACCCTAAATATGTTACTTATTTTGTGTCATTTGATGGGGCATGCATCAAGGCCCTCCTGCGACGAGTCTTTTCTTGCCAACTTTAGTCCATTATCCAGGAAAAAGACATAGAAATTATTTAGTGCCTTAGAGCTTGCATGCCTTAATGGAAAGTTTCTTCTCTTTCGACATGGATTTACATCATTGATCCCTGATCAAGAGATTCCATCGAGTGTTCGACTTCATCTCATCTATTAACACTTGTTGGATTGTACTATTGTACCTTCAAATTCATTTATATCAATGGTGATTTCCCTCGCACTTGTTAACAGTTTTCATTAATGACCGGTAATCAAGTGGTTTCTAACCATGTTCGACTTCAACACATGTAATCACATATCTAGATTCATACTAACGGATGATGGTGTTGAAGACCCTGGACCTCATCATTTTTTATCCAGGTTGCGATGGAGTTTTTGTGATTTGAATTGACACATAGATCCACTTTGTATGTATTGTGGCTATGTCTGTGTCTGAGTTCTCCAATACATAGATCCACAGTGTATTTCTAGTGGCTATGTAGAATCTTTATGACATGGATCCATAATGTATAATTGGTGGACCTGACTTATATTTATGATTCCAATCATTTATAGTCTAAACATGGGAATGCCTACTTCATACATGGTATAATATTGTGCGAATGATTGATTGTTTGCAGGTCCCCAATTGGTGCGCTCCTTGTTCCCGACACACACATGCATTTTTACAAAGTATTTCAGTTGTCACGATTTCTAGCCTTAGACTTTGGGGGGCATTCTGTTATACATTACTTTGGTCACCCTAGTGATGATTTCACACACATGTGTTTAGGCTCCCAACATGAATTTTTTCCTGAGAAAAATAACTTCTTTCCTCCTCTACAAGGCTTCGTTTTGGAAAGGGTCAGTAGGCTACACGTATTATACAGTGCATAAATATATCATTTATGTAGGCTTCTCTATAGCTCACCCATGAGATTTCCACAGGCTACTATATAGGAAGGGTGCGGTGATGTTCCAAAGCTAAAAGAGGAAAGAGGTTTCACGAAGTTTCTAGAAGGGGAATCTTCTAGAATGTGAGGTGGCATCCATATGGTTGTGATCCTACTGGTTTCTCTGATTTGGTGGGATCATCCTCATCCCTTTAACCACTTTCTCCTATATAATCATGGACTTCTCATGTAAAAGTTTAAGAAATATTAAGCAGAGAATTGACGAAATAATAGGCTGAAGACTGTGTGAAGAATCATGTTTCTAGTGATGCTTGAGGCCACCATTTTCCCATCAAGTTTCTGTGGATTATCTTCATGCGAATTTCGGACAAGTGTATGTGTGTGTTGAAACAAAGGACCACTAAAAGGGAACTTGCAACATCAAGGAAATTTAGTTGCATATTCTACTTTTCATTAATATAATACGGTGGCACGTCTCTTTCCCATAAAATGATTAGTATTTTATTACATTATTCCTTGATCACATGTTTAGGTTTTCATTGAATTCTACTATTTATTCTTTCACATTGGTTGGTTTGTGTTATTGTAGATCTGATTCTACAAGAGCACTGGAGTGAAGCAGGGACAAAAAAGATATAAGGAAGCAATTCATAAGGTATGCTATCTATTCCTCCTTTGGTAGTAAACTCAATGATCACAACTTAGGGAAAGCGTCTTGTTTCGTCTTGTTTTGTTCTAGATCCAGGTGGATCTAGGGGGATTAGTTCATGTCCACATCTATCGATTTACCCAATAAATTGGCAACTCCACTGGGGAAGGAGGGTGTCAGTTCATTAATTCGGTCTTCAATGTACCTTTTCCACCCGCTCTATGTCAACCCCTTCTTACTTTGTTCCCACGACGTTGGATTTCGTCACCAACTACTGTGCTCATTGTGAGAAGGTTTTGTTTTCTTGATTGATTACTAGATTTTTAGCGTGTGTTGTTTGTTCTCCCTAGAATAATCTAGGTTGGATATTTATTTTAATGGCATTAGTTCCCAAAACTACCAATGGAGAAACTCCTGCTCTATGAGCGCGCTTTGTTTTTCCTTCTTATAGAAATGTTGGTCCTCCTTGCATCGCTACTTTGAGCCTTCCAGGTCTCACAATTGGGTTACCGGTATGGTTTTCTTCCACTCTGGTCATCTCGAATGCAGGTTCTTCAGATGTAAGCACACTACCCACACATCAACCTCATGTTGACCTTTCTCCTTCTTTGCCCATCATGTGTCCTTTCATTTCTCCTTCTTCACCTAGTGAAAGCTCTCAAGAGAGTAGCCAGATTGATAAGAAGAAGAAGAAACGGAAAGAGAAGTAGAATAAGAACTAGAAAGGTACCAAGCCTCCATCTACATAAAATGTTGGATCTAAGCAACTAGATATTGTTAATAGTACTGGGATTTTTGATAAGGTAGATAAGGTTAAAACGAAGAATTTGAAACCCAAATTCCTTTGCAGTCTTTGTAAGGGTGACCATTTTCTGAGGGATTTCCCTGGTATTCCCAAGGTCTTAGAAGTATGGTACTCCACATCATTGGCCCTTGTTGGTCATGCCGGTGATACCCCATAAACTAGTGACTTTAAGGTTGGTAAGAAGAAGATAATTGTCAAATTCCCTTACATGTTATGCAAAGGTGATGATTATTCTCACCTTTATGCTCGTATGGATGAGGCTTCTTGTCTTTTGGAAAAACTTCAACTTCTAAAATATTATCGTAAGCTTTCTCCCAACCCATCGTTATTTGATGGGCTAGTTAATCCAGTTCCATCATTGGTCAGTCTGATTGATCAAGTGGTCAATCTAGTTTCATCCTCAGTTGAACCACTCACCAAAGTAGTTGATCCTACTTTGTCATCGATCAGCCTCAATTTTCATATGGAAAGTGAAACCCAAGTGACTGATACAGTCCCGTCATTGGTCAGTCCCACCTTTCATCCAAAGAGTGTCAAAGTGATCGACCCGATTTCACCATCGATTGATCCCACTCCACCTCTGACAAGCACCAAAGTGGTTTCTCTGGTGACTTCATCGATTAATCCCACTCTTCCTCTGATAAGTGCCAAAGTGGTTTCTCCGGTGACTTCATCGATCAATCCCACTCCTCCTCTGACGAGTGCCAAAGTGGTTTCTCCGATTACATCATCGGTCAATCCCACTCTTCCTCTGACGAGTGCCAACGTGGTTGCTCTGGTTACATCATTGGTCAATCCCACTCTTCCTTTGAAGAGTGCCAGGGTGGTCGATTCAATCCCATCATTGATTCATCCTACTCTCCCAATAGAGAGTAAACCTGATACTGCCCATGTTTTTCTCCTTGATACAGGATCTATCGTGTCGAGGGGCATTCCTCCTTTTCTTGAGAAAACCCCTCCAAGTAATGAGGCCATCCTTTTTGATTGGGGTGTGCTAACTAGACCTCGTCTTCCCTCTCACATACCTTTCAAGATTACAATAAATGTTTATGGTCCAGATGTTCCTCAGACATTAATAGACAAAGGTTCGTTTGTTAATATTTTGTCCTCTATTTCTTGGAAAGCTTTGGATTATCCTCAGCTTGTACCGGTTACCTAGAATCTGTTCACTTTTAAGAGAAGAACCAATCACCCTTTAGGGATCCTTACTTAGCTTCCCATAAATTTGGGAGGGAAAACTGTCTTTATTGATGTTATGGTAGTCCAAGACCCCTTGGATTTTGATTTACTCCTTGGGCGAGATTATGTCTATGCCATGAAAGCTATTGTGTCCACTTCTTTCGTGTAATATCTTTCCCTCACAATGGACGCATTGTGGCTATTGATCAACTTTCATGTGTTAGTCCTGACTTGAGTACCAACCCAATGACCTCCCTAAACGGGTCTTATAAGAAGTCGGTATCACCCCCACCACAGGTCAATTATGTGGCATTGTCTCCCATGCCTTCAGTTGCTGATGAATATGACTTGGATCTGGTAGTTGACATGGTGATATCTTAGGTAGGGCTTTTGGAACCTGATCTCCTTACCCCTATCATGGACCTCGACATGTATTCCTTCCAGAGCATTCTTCTTCCATCCAATGAAGATATCTTGGAAGCCATGACCGAGTTTTGTCTCTTGACATGGTGTCCTTCCAGAGAATTATCCTCTTGGAAGCCTTGATTAAGAAGAGTTCACGAGCATAGTTTCTCATCTCTATAGCAAGCTTGTTAAAAAATGAAACAAAATTCATGAGCATAGTTTTTATTCTTTGTGGCAAGATCGTTAAAAAATGAAACAAAAGTTACGAGCATAATTTCTCTTCTTTGTGGAAATCTCGTTAAAAAATGAAACAGAGGCTACGAGCATAGTTTTACTTTCTATGGAAATCTCGTTAAAAAATGAAACAGTTGCTAGGAGCATAGTTTCTCTTCTCTGTGGAAAGCACGTTAAAAAATGAAACATAGGCCACGAGCATAGTTTCACTTCTCTATGGAAATATTGTTAAAAAATGAAACAAAGGCCTTGAGAATAGTTTTTATTTTTTGTAGCAAGCTCGTTAAAAAATGAAAAAAAAATATGGGGATTGAATCTAGAGCCTTGAGCATAGTTATTTTCTTGTGTCAAGCTTGTTAAAAAATAAAACAGACACCTCTCTTGTCAGGTAGAGTCTTTCGCCATATCTCGTAGATGTCGAGTCGAGTCTTTCGTTAGCTCTCATTTTTGAACCTTCATTTCATCCACCTGTATCCTTTTTTCTCCATCTAGTACAAAAATTGGTGACAACCTCAAATTTGATGAATGAATTAAAGCTTGGGAGGCATGTCTCCATCCTTTGATGATCATCATGGAGTTAAGCCACTAGCTTTCAAGATGGGGGCAGAGTACCGATCTTAGTCTTTGTTCTTTCTCGTGCTCGAAAAAACATGAGAACGTAATCGAGTAGACTTTTATCACTTTTTTGGACTCATAAAGGTTATATGAAAAAGGAACCGCCTCGAGTTTTCTTTAAACTCTTTTTAGACTCTCTAAATGTGAAAATATTGTCAAGTGATATTGCTTCCTTTCCCACTTGTTAAAATTTTTGAAAGAGCATCTTTTGAGTGATAATTTATCTCTTTTTTGGCCTTGCAAGACTAACATTACGAAAAAGGACAACAATGGAATCATCTTTAAGTTGTTTTTGGACTCTCTAAATATGAAAAACCACCGATTTTACCTTCTCTAGACTCGTTAAACAATCATACATTGAAGGGCCCATACCGGACCAAACCCTTACCTCTTTTAGTTCGTTAAACAAAGGCAGAGGGACTTACCGAAGGTGAGTTATATCGAGCATGTGTTACCCTCCTCGAGATCATTAAATTAAAAAGAGGTACTTGTCTATCTGGATGGGGGAAAAATTGAAGGAAGAAAGCCAAGCAGTTTTTGAGAACATTACCAATAACCCTTAAAGTCGCCCTTGAACATGACATTTTATCTTTGCACGCATTTCAATTTGTTGAACCTCTGCACTGAACCAATCCTTTGAGTTTCCTCACTCCTTTGGGTCATCCGACGTAAATTCACAACATCCATTGCATTATCAAGTTTTGGTCCATGTCAAGTTTCTGTTGTTATGCCTCAGTCTTCAAGGGAAGTACCTGCTTTAAGAGTCATCCATCACAAATATCTTGTTTCAATACCCATGTCATTCCATGTTCATTTGATCTACCAATTACATCTCTGTGACCATTTTGTGTCATTGATGGGGGATACATCAAGGCCCTCCATCGAAGAGTCTATTCCTGTCGACTTCAGTACATTATCTAGGAGCTAGACTTAGAAACTAGTTAGTACCTTGGGACCTTCATGCCTCAATGGTAGGACTCCTCACATCTGACAATGGGTTTACATCATTGACCTATGATTGGATTATTCCACAGATGTTCAACTTCAGCTCATCCATTCACATTCGTTGGAATGTACTAGAGTACCTTGGGAATCATTGACATCAATGGTGATTTCCCTTGCGCTTGTTAATGGTTTACATCATTGACCAGTAATCAAGTGGTTTCTTCCATGTTCGACACCAGGAAATCTATTCACATGGTTAGAATCATATTGCATCAAGATCAGTAAGAAGACCCTGGGTAGAGTGATCACTCTGATATATACTTTGCCCAAGTTGCGACGGATTTTCTTTTGAAGATTGACACATATACTATTACATAGATCCACTTTGTATTGGTTCGTGGCTATGTCTTGTCATCTCATATATTCACTGTGTATTTTTTGTGGCTACGATCAGTTCATGTCATGGAAGTATAGATCCACATTATATATTTGGTGGCTATACTCTTCAGTCAATATGATTATGGATCCGCAGTGTATTTTATGGCGGCCATATCTGGAAAGTCTTTATAACTCAAGCATAGGTATGCCTACCTTAGGTTTGAAACAAGTCATAACATTTTTATGATGGTTGTTTGTAGCTTCTACCAGGGTCTCCGAGTCCACACCCTTTCTTTAAATATTTGTAAAGTGTTTCGGCCATCATTCTCTCTTATGACCTCACACTTTAGGGGGAATCCTATTACACATGAAATTGCACACCTAGGTACCTCACCCTAAGTGTCGTAAAGTGTCATATAAGTGTCTCACACACCTTGACACCATTGAATAACCTATGTCACAATCCCTAGTCAATATGGAGGAGGGATATATTACATGGAGGCCAAAATACCAAGTACACATGAATTATTATTAATATTCATGGAAAATAAATTGATTAAGTGTGAGATCCAAGTGCACATGAATTATTATTAATATTCATGAAAAATAAAGTAATTAAGTGTGAGAATCCACCTCATATTTGGTTTCCTATTTTTTAGAGAAGATGGAGGATCTCATGGATGGTTGAAATATTTTCTCATTAAAATACGTGAGAGACATTTCCTCCCCAAAATCCTTAAGAGATATTTTCTCCCTAAATATCTTAGAGATCCCTTTCTTAGTGGATCTGATGAGAGATCCTCTCCATGGTGGTTAAGCCTCCAAATACTATATAATGAGGGATTTCCATGGAAGAGGAGGATATGGAGATTGACAATTATACCAAACTTATGATCTCGTAAGTGATGCACCATTGAAGCATAATCAGTCTATATTACTTGAGCAAAGGGGTTGGACAAGGATAGATGGAAGAAGTTGTTGCAAATTCATCAGATGATTGTAAGTACTCTTCATTTGATCTCATTAATATATATACATACTTGGCATGTTTCCTTCAATTTTATGTTTGTTTCACATGAACTTGTCTCTAGTAGATAGATCTGTATTTTAACTAATTTAAATAGAATAGGAAGTTTGTTGTATATTTGTTTGTGCTACAGGACCTATCAAAGAGCTTGGGATTGAAGCTCAACTTGGATTTTGCGAGGAAAAATTCCATTTAAAAAGGTACACTTTCTTCTTCATTTTCATTCATTAGCTTAATTAGATCTAAAAGGATGTTAGTGACCAATGATAGCAGTCTTTCTTCCTTGGTTGTAGGGGTCTAGATACCAAGAGGGAATCCACTTGTCCGCGAGAGGATTCACTTGCAACAATACCACCAATAACACCTTCTAAGAAATATTGCTCAAGTATTACTAATTAATTAGACATCCTAAATGTATAGTTTGTTGATAGAGAATTATCAATTTACCATCTAACTTTTATTCTTCTTTTTTATCCTTGAAGCTTATATTTGGTTCTTCACATTGCGTTTCAAAATTTATGATTGATTATTATATACATCCAAAGGTATTTTGGAAGTCATTAAGCCAAAAAAAAGTATTAAAAAAACTATTTTTATTTAGTTAATTATAGTTAAGGTGCACGTATCTAAACATGTATTTTAATTACTTTTCACATCCTTCTCTTAAATTAAGATAATCATAATAATTGACATTTAATTTCTACCATTTTTAATTATGAAAATTCAATTTAAATAAGACTGAACTCATTTCTTTTCATTCTTTCTTTTATAAAAACTACGTGAACCTAGAAGGATAAGATTAAGGATCAACAGAGTTAAAATTCATCATAATCCCTAATTAGGTTTTAGAGAATTATCAAACAATCATAAACTTAGGTTGAAATTCTAAAGGTATAAAAAGATTGATAATCCAAATTTGCCACGGTAGACACAAAATTTCATTTTCTTTTAATTGAACATCAAGATTTTTTAAATGGTTTCAACTTCCATCTCAAATAAACTTTATCCTATCTAGCAACCTAGGTTTTTCTTCTATAGGGGTTCAAGAACACGCAAGTAAGATCCCACATGACCTTTAATGGTGGCCAAGGCCTGACCTCCATCCAGTCTCATGGATTCAAGGCAAGAGAGTGCAGCACATGCTAAACACAACAAACTAAGGATAGACACGTTGTCATTAACAATGATAAAATCATTGTCTGGGTATCACTATCTTAATTCTAAGAAATAACAACATCGAAATCTAAAGAAACACAAGTAAAAATCTAGTAAGTGAAATCGCTATCCAGGGTGATTCGCTGACAACTGTAAGGCTGGATAGTGAGGATATTGTTGTATGGCAATAACTTTCTCTATAAAAGTATTTACCAGAAATAAAAAATCTAAAAAAATATCTTTGCCGACAAATTGAGGTGTGTCAAAGATATCAAGGTCGACATTATTATCACCGACTTACTCCGCCTACCACACCATAGTTACCATACAAAAAAAATAATAGTCATAAAGATGTAGTTGTTCCCAACCATAAACGCAACGTCTGCCCGGTCACAACACATCCTCAACTGATGTCTAAAATCACAGTCATTCCCAGTATAAAATCGTTGAACTAAATACCTATATTGCAGAGTAGTTAAATAATAATGTTGTCATGAAATCTATGAGATCGTAGAGGTACACTAATGAATTTTCTGAGTATTACATTAAATAAAAAATCACTGCATTAAATCACTCCAAAGGATCGTCGTCTAGGTGGTTGTGTTGGAGTATGTCTAACATGCAGATTAAACACTATGTTTCTGTAAAAACAAGAATGCTATCACTCTCTGTAAAATACGAATGCTATCAACATGTATTCAAGTGTAGCCATAGACTTAAAACTAAAATCATGGTCCATAAGGTTCAATTCGCAGTCAGTATTACCATGACTTCCTGGTCAATATTCTTTAAATTTTATGTGGTTAATATCACTATTGTTTTTGTTGTCTTTTAAATATGAAACATAATCAAACGTTGGCTATGATATATATATAATCAACATTGTCATTATAACAAAGTATAGACAACCTTACAATAAATTCTTTGCCCAATATCTATATAGATCTAACCATTATAATGCTATCTAATAAATCTATGAATTTTGCAGACATCCAATATATAAAAACAATACAACGATTTAAATTGGCGGTCTAAAAACAATGTAAAGGTTGTCAATCTAGTGACAACATAGTCTCAATTTGTCTTCAAAATATTAAATTGCAGATCTATAAAAAGTAGAGAATATTGCCATCAAATAAAAAAAAACACAGAGTTAAGTTGCAACGGAGGTATTACAACGCAGAGTCAAAATTTTGTGGTTGAGGGTATTGAAATGCAGAGAATACTAAACATGGTTTTTAGATGCCGAGAATGATTTGGACACAGAGGTGATATAACATGAAGAGACCAATGCAATGCAGATATCAAAACGCAGAGATATGGAGGGGCAAACAACTGGGAAAACATATCCTTCCCTCATCATCCACGCAAAGAAAATCAAGGCATTAGAATCTATAGGTCGCTATGCACCGAAGTGACAACCATCGATTCGGCTCCTGGTCGACTGCTCAAGCGTGGATTGATGATTTGGGGATGAGGATGAAGTAAAATCACAACTCTTCAAAACAAATCAATAAAAACCAATAGGATAGTCACAATTTCAAGGATCGAATGCCAAGGGATTCAGGTCAAGCAGTGAGCTTAAGGCTATGGGGAAAATTAAGTTATCAATTTTTAATGTTAAGTCAAACATTTTCTTTACCCAATTAAAAATACATAATTAAAAGCGTGAGGTATAATAAGAATCTACCATGCATAATCAAAGTAAGTGTACCATAACCCAAGTCGTCCACTCTGAGTCATTATCCTGCACGCTCCATGCAACTCCTTCTTCCTGACTGATGAGACTTCAACGGTACATCCCAACCAATGCTAGGGGTACTCTTCCTCCCCCTTAGCCCCACAAGCCACAAAGGGGCCACGCACACCGAACCAGAGATTAGATAGCAACCATCTCTCCTCGCAAGGCCGAGCTACCACTCCTCTCCGAGATGGGAATCCCAACTCCCACAAGCTAGGTTAGTCAAGTCTAAAATTTTTCAGCGTAACATTACCCATCACAGAAGAGATCCATCCTCATCCTCCTCCCTCCTTTATATAGAGTTTCTAAGTCATTTACTTTCCAAAAATCCCATTTAGTTTATTGTTCAATAATTTAATTCATACAAATCCTCCCCGTACATGTGTCACCCATCCCCTTCATTGCACCATAAATTAATTTCATTCATTAATTAATTACTCCCATTTCCCTCACCCACCTAAAAGCATTCCTAGACTTGCTCCTAGGTGTCCCCATATTCCCTTACACAAATTAATGACTTCCCACCTTACTAATTTACTAGCTGAGTTCAATTTAGAAATTTCTTAAAGACAAGATACCTTACTAAGTTGGTCTTTCTTCTTTTTCCTTATGTTTCCCTTTCTCTTTACATTTCCCACTTTTTCCTAGTTTCCTAATTCTTTTAAATTTTCCTCTTTCCTTTTTCATTTAAAACTCAAATTGGAAAGTGTAGAAAATTACCTTTTCCCCTTTTTTTCTTTTTAATTAATAAAATTTTAAATAACATATGTGGCAAACAATTAATTCCCTTTGAAAATTTTAAATCCCTCCATAATTTGATTTTAATAGTTTAATCGATTTTCTTACCCCCCTTTGCCACATGTTTAATGATGATTATTAGTGTTATTTTTTTTATTTTTATTTTTATTGTTATATAAATATTTTTCTTTTACCACAAGTATTCCCTAGACCTAGATTTTTTTTTCCTATGTTGGGCAGCATTTTATTAGGGAAATTTTATTAAACCTTTCTTATCACATTATTCATTTTAAGGCCATCTAGGTTTATTCACTTATTATTTAACAACGCGACGTGCCCTTCAGGACACACTAGGTTCTCCAAGGGTACCACTCGCCTCATTTTGTTTCCCTTTCACGACGTGCCCTTCAGAAAACACTACGTGCTCCAAGGGTGACACTCACCTCTTTTTGTTTTTTTTGCGCAACGTTCCCTTTAGGATGCACCACGTGCTCCAAGAGTGCCACTCGCCTCTTGGCTGACTTGGTAGACGTCAAAACCCCCTGGAGTCAATACTCCACTAGGTGATCTTGTGGGAGACAAAGGCCCTCTAAGGAATAAGGCCCCTACCTTATTGTGCACCCCTTAGAATCATCGTGAGCGACTGTTGCAGTCAGCCCTCATGACATCGTGGTTCTTCTCGAACTAGGTAATCATTAACCTACAATTCGAGCCATGACGGGAGTGATAGTAGGATGTGGCAGAGTTGTTGTACACACCTCTCCCTCAATGTCTCTTGTAGTCATGTGTGACCCCTCTACTCCACACGTGATTTCGGTCGGCAAGCTATCATCATCCTGCATCATCAATGAATCATGTCAGAAATACAATCAATCATCATAACATCTAATCAGATGTGCATATGTCATATCAACAATAATAAAAACCCAATATTCCATTCCCTTACTCGATCCAGAGTCCAAGGGGTTTCATCGATGTCGCTGCATGCTTGAGGTCCAAGATCGTGCACACTCAGGGGAGCCAAGTCAATAGCACCCGTCTATGTCAATACAACAAAATAACATGTCATCAATCCATAACACCTCATAATCATAATCAAATGCTCAATAGTATAATAATATGGATCACTTGCAAGAAAGTGTCCTCAAAGAATAAGTTCTCTCAGTGTTCGCAAGAGTGGGATGTTACATACACCCCCTCTTGGTCTAAACTTCATCCCAAAGTTTCACAATATATAAGTGTCGAAATAGTGTGTATCACAGTGTCATAAGTCTATCTATCAAACAAAATGGAAACTGTTGGTGCATATCATATCCATCCTCCTTGATCATCGTGTGCAGACTATAGCTGTCCCACTGGACCTTTACTTGATCCACTATTTGATGTTGTATTCATCAAACGTGATTGTCCCAAATATGAGTCAACTCTACTATGAGCGCACCCTCGTCTCACACCTACAAGTAACTCGTGTCAGTAACTCATGTAGGATCACTAAAATTATGTCTCAATAGCAACGTGGAGGACATCATGCATACGCCTCCAAGAATTAGGCAAGGTTAGTCGATAGGCCATGGGCCCCTTCCTGTCCACAATCTCGAAAGGTACCATGAACCTAGGAGAGATTTTAGCTCCCCTTCCAAATTTGATCAAACTCTTATGTGGTTTTACCCGCAAGAAGAATCAATCGCCAACTTTGTAACTACAGTTGACACGGTGCACATTGACATAACTCTTTTTTCGATCTTTCTCTTCTTTGATTCTTTGTCTTATTGTTTTAAATTTCTCTTCCATTTATTGGATCGCTTCTGGTCCCACCAAGACCCTATCCTCAAGCTGATCCCAACTCAAAGGCATCTGACATGGTCACCCATAAAGGAACTCGAAAGGCACCATCTTAATGGTGCTTTGGTAATTGTTGTTGTAAGTGAATTCTACCAATGGCAAGAATTCTTCCCAATGCTTTTGTTGGTCCATCACATACCTACGCAACATGTATTCCAGGGTCTAGTTCATTCATTTGGTTTTCCCGTCAGTCTTCAGGTGATACACAGTACTAAAGTTAAGTTGGGTTCCCAAGGCCTCTTGGAAACTAGAGAAAAATGGTCTAGCAAAAACTAATCCTCGATCAGATATAATCCTCTTAGGCACACCATGCAGCCTCACAATCTCATTGATGAAAACTCTAGCTATGTCAAGTGCCTGATACGTTGTATGCACAAGAATAAAGTGATCACTCTTCATCAGAGTGTCGAATACTATGAAAATTGAGTCATGTCTCCTTACCATCAGTGGCAATCCAACAATACAATCCATTGAAATAACCTCCCATTTTGATTCCAGAATAGCGTGTGGTTGTAGTAATCCTATTGGATGTCTATGTTCATCCTTTACCTGCTGACATTCTAGACATCTAGCCACATAGTTGACTATGTCTACCTTCATTTCTTTCTAGAAGAGTAAGGGTTTAAGGTCTTCCCTCATCTTTGTGACTCCTGGGTGAGCCATGTATACTTCTCTATGATCCTCGTTTAGGATCAAGCTCCTCAACTCGTCGTTCGTTGGTGCATAAATATATTTTTTAAACCTCAATAATACATCATCGTCAAACATAAATCTGATTTTTAAACCTCAATAATCCATCATCATCAAGCATAAATTTGATTTTTAAACCTCAATAATTCATCATCATCAAACGTAAATCCTTCAAATATTGGTACCATCATGGTGTTTTGTCCCATAAAATCTTCAACCTCCTTGTACCAGTCATCGCTACGCTGTAACATTAGGATCTTTCCATGTAGAGTCGTCTGAAGAGGCAACAATGAAAAATACTCATGGTATCCGACTCAATGCATCTGCCACTCAGTTCAATGTTCCATTTATGTAATTAATATCGAAATCATACTCGCTAAGCAATTTCGACCAATGTCATTGTCATGCGTTTAGGTCACTTTGCGTAAAGATGTGTTGTAGTCCACAGTGGTCCATCTTTAGTTCAAATTTTCATCCAGCAAGGTAGTTTCTCCACACCTTCAAGGCATATACAATGGATAACAACTCCATATCGTGCTTCGCATAGTTCTTCCCATGCCTTCTCAGTTTCCTCAAGATGTAAGCGATCACTCGACCATCTTGCATCAAGAATCCACCTAACCCTTCCTTGGATGTGTCAGTGCATACCAATAAGTTTACATCCATGTTAGGGACCTTTAGTATCAGCATCATTGTCAACACCTCCTTGAGCCTCCAAAATTATTCTACGCATTTCTCGGTCCAAACAAACTTCTTGTTCTTCTACTGCAATTTTGTGATCGGATTTGCAATATTCAAAAATCCCTTGACAAACCATCGATAGTATCCTACTAAACCCATGAATCTATGCACTTACGAGACATTCATCAACATAGGCCATTCCATAATAGCCTTGACCTTTGTTGGATCCATTATGATACCTTTTTCAGAGATGACATGCCCTAAGTAGTGAATCTTTGATTGATAAAACGAGCATTTGGCCAACTTCCCATACAATTTATGCTCTCGCAGACACTATAGTAGAAAGCACAGGTCCTGATCATGCTCCTCTATCTTTCGAGAGTAAATAAAAATATCGTCAATGAATACTTGGACAAAATTGTCCAAGTACTCATGGAACACCCTGTTCATCAAAATCATAAATACCCCTAGGGCGTTGTCAATCCAAATGGTAAAATAGTAAACTCGTAATGTCCCAACCTCATATTGAAGGCGGTCTTAGGGACGTCATCCTCCTTGATCCATAACTGGTGATACCCTGATTGAAAATCGATCCTTGAAAACACCGTCACACCCTTCATCTAATCAAACAGATCATTAACCCTTGGCAATAGATATTGATTCTTGATCGTTTCCTTGTTCAATTGATGGTAGTAAATGCAGAGTCTCCATGACCCATCCTCCTTCGTATCAAAATAATAGGCATACCCCACGGTGACACACTTAGACGTATAAGTCCCAGGTCCAGCAACTCCTTCAGTTGCATTCTCAATTCCTATAACTTTGGGGTTGACATACGATAAGGCGTCATAATTATTGGTTCAGTCCCCAGTTTTACGTCTATGGTAACTTCAAATTCCCTCTCCTGCGGTATCCCAGGTAGCTTCTCTAAGAAGAAGTCCGCAAACTCTCTCACCACCGAAAGGTGTTATATATCTTCCACTACTCCCTTTTCATTTAACACAAGGATCGCATAAAGATTACATTCCTTGTGCATGCTCTTCTGTAACTGTAAGGAAGAGATGAACCTCAGGGAAATTCCCTGGTTCCAACCTATAATCATGCATATTTTTCCCTCATCATCGACAAAGCTCAACTATTTTGTCTTACAGTTGAGTATCACCTCATGCGATTGTAACTAGTCCATTCCGATCACGACATCATAAGATCCCAAGATCGTGACGTATAGGTTGGCCTTGGTGACAAACTCTCCTAGGTTAAGGGGACAACTCATAACCTTTCCTCCAACCTTTTGCTTGGCTCTCAAAACCATCTCTACAAAGATAAACTCATGATGTTCAACTACCTTTACCTTAATCCTTTTTAGCGCTACACCATAAATGAAACTCTCGGTAGCACCGAGATCTATCAAAATACTAAGGCTCCAGATAGCGACGGTACCTAACATCTCAAGCACAGTAGTCTAGTGCTCTTCCTGGTGGTTATTCACCACTACAAGAATCCAATGGGCCTTGCCCAAAACTCCCACAGTAGTAGGTCCAGTTGATCTAGATGCTCAGGTCCCATCCACTAGGCAGTCATGTTGGTAAGGTGGCTCCCTGCATTCCAACACACCTTCCTCACTC
>ML785008.1:326276-341734 GCA_009831015.1 Picea engelmannii
AGAGAGAGGGTCATGAGCGGCCCGTATTTGATAGCAAGTTGGAAGAATGATTCGTTGGGCTTGTTACCCACCTGCAACAGATTTCCTATAAGAGGCCATCCTGAAGGACCGGGAGGAAGCCTCGAGTATGTCTTCCTCCATGCGTCGAAAACCAAGAATGTGATGACAGCGCTCCCCGGCAGCAGAAAATAGCAAAAGAACCATCGAAGATCCATTGGGCTGAATACAGCCATGACCGGCTTCAAACAAAAGAAGCAGAAGGAAGAAAGAGTGTGAGATATGAAACGAAATCCAGGATATGTCGTTATATAACTTGTAACATTCTATAAAACAAGTAAAGCGCATTAAGCACGTTGGACTACTTCACATTCAAAAACAGCTCATTCAGATTTGATAACAGTGTAAACTATTTTAATTTTTTGTCGGTTCTGATCATTAGATAATAAATTTTATTAAGGTATGTTCTTCGGATTTATTAGGAATTTTTTGGAGTATAATTTATTAGGAGTTTTGGGAGTATAATTTATTTATTTCATTAAGAATAATGAGGCGTTTTAAGCATTGTATTAAGAAAATAGTGATCCGTTTTTAAAGATTTAATTTTATTCAGTATTAAAAGGATAAAATTTTAGGGACTGTAAGTTTTTAACTATTTAATTTTATTGTACTTTATGCATTAACTTTTTATATATTAAATAATAATAAAAAAATGTATTTTAAGATATTTAAGTTTTTAAATATTTAATAAATTAAAATTTATAAGATAATTACTTAATTAAAATTATTTAACACAATTTTGTAAAAATTCTTAAAGAAATTAATTGTATTTATTAAGATTAAAAAAAATAAAAAATTGTATTTATTAAGATTAAAATGTAAATCATATTTCTAAACATTAAAAATAAAATAAATTAAAAAAATAACCTACCAACCACACAACATATCATAATAAAAAACATTATACTATACAGTTTTAGTGGGTCTAATGGTTAAGAACATGTCTTTCCTCATAAGAGGTTAAGGAGTAGAGTATGTCAAATAACTAGATGGAAGGGGGTCCCTTGTCTCACAAACAAGGGGTTCTCATACACCAATTTAGTCTGTTGACTTAGCCCTAATCTTAAAAAATGATAATGATGATGATAATTATTATTATTATTATTATTATAATTATAAATATGAAAATCAATTATCAAAATAAACATTAATATCACCAAATGAAATAAAAATATAATACAAAACATAATAATGACAAATATTAAAAATGTAAACATTATATTACGAATATATTAAAATATAATAAACATTAAAATCAATTATCAAAATAAGCATGAATGTCAAAATATAATAAACAAGAAAATCAATTATCAAAATAAACATAAATGTCAAAATAATAAATATTGAAATAAATTATCAAAACAAGCATGCATGTCAAGGAATGAAATAAGACAATAATACAAAACATGACATTGACAAATATTTCAAAATATAATATATAACAAGCATGTATACCAAGGAATGAAGTCAATAATAGAAAACATTATAGGATAGATATTTTAAAATATAATAAGAATGTAAATCAAGGAATCAATTAAAATTAAATAAAATGCATGTGAGGAGAATTAATATTACATCAAAACTATATTAAAATATAATAAGCATGAAAATTAGAAAGTGAATAAGATAATAATATAAAATATTAGAATATAAATATTTTAAAATAAACTAATATAAAATATTAGAATATAAATATTTTAAAATAAACTAATATAAAATATTAGAATATAAATATTTTAAAATAAATTAGTATAGTTTAGGTGTAGGACAATAGGTGATGGAATCTGTTGTTAAGCTACACAAAATCCAACCATGTTAAGGGTTGGTGTGTCTCATGCCGGGTGCGATCCTTGGGTGATTTTGACGGCTTAGATGTCCCTAAGTCGCGGTTTCTCAAGCCACAGTTTAATCTAGATGCCAACAGGTTCAGCCACGTTAACAAAAAAAATAAAAATAAATAAATAAACTAATATAAAATATTACAAGATAAATATTTAAAAATATACTAACTATAGAAATTAACTATAGAAATTAAAGTGAATTAATAATAAATAAAATCAAAGAATTAATTAAGACATTTGATATTATATGATAAATATTTCAAAATACACCAAGCATGGAAATCACATAAAGTCAAAGAATTAATTAAAACAATAATGCAAGATATTGTATGATAAATATTTTAAAATATAATAAGCATGAAAATCAATAATGGACCATTATATAATTTGTCATTTATTTTGGTATTTTTTAGGTGAAAAAATTGGAGTTATTGGTTTGTAGGGGTCATTTTAAGGGCAAGTCCCACTTTGATGGTTTAGGGTTTTGAACTTTTAAGAGTCCATTTGATTACTTTAAGTATCATTTTTGCGGTCAATACTTTGCAAGAAAAGTTTTCATCATCTTGACATCGTTCTACACTTCAAGATATTCCCAATGGCATGAAGATAATCAAAGCTACTATGAGGAAGTTATGCCTCCCATAAATTGACTTATCCTATTGATCACCATGCTACCAAGTGGATGCCACGTCAACTTCCATTACTCACACATGTGGAGCTAGTCACATGTGGACATTCAAAAAGATTTAATAGAGGGTCAAAAAACATAATATTAATTAGGGGTTGAAGAAGGTAAAACCCTAACTCAAACCCTACACGACTATCAAGTTATATCAAAATACTAGGCCACTAGGAAAGGAAGGGGTTCTTGCACTTTGTATTTCTCTATAATTAAGCAGAGCCTCTAGGCATGGGATATTGAAGCAGACCAAAGGAAGTAGAAGACCTTGTCGTAGCCATATTGACCACAATTTTAAGGGCATCTCCATTGTGAGTGCCCCTTTCTTTGTATTTACATTTCATAAATAAGAAGAGAAGAACAGGGCATAGAACTCACCTTCTAGCTCATTCTTTCCAGTATTGGGTTTGTTATCCCCCATTCTAAGGGATAACTAAGGAGATGATGTCTCTAGGTCCTTGGGTTGTAGACATGGAGTACCGAGAGATGGATTGATCGATAGTGTCCACTTACAAAGATGGATCTCTGCCTCACCACCATACTTCTCCATTCATCATGATGGAATTCACCACACCATCTTGCCTTGAGAGGATGGTAGATCTTGCTCCATGAGGTAAAAGTCATGTGTTGTGGTATGTATCACTTTAATACTTGGGGATTTGAATATCATGTATTGAAACTTGATTATGGAACATTTTTCTTGGAAATTATGTTTTTTGCCTTATTTCACCTTGGTGAGTGTCATGATTTCCTAGTAAGTGGCCACCCTTAGGGAAAGGGTTGTAACCAGGGGTTTTCCTTGAAGGGTTTTCCTACTGCTTTCATTCATACTTACCACTTTCCATTACTTCTTCTCTTTCATGTCCCCATCTTTTATGTCATCGGGCTGATTGACCCAAGAAGGGAATGTACCCCATTTAATGGGATGTAGGGATGAAAGTTCCAAAGGCTTAGTCAATTATTTCTCTTTGTTGCTAAAAATTAATGCTGCAACCATGAGGGCTGCAAAAAACTCTCTCTCTCACTCATTGCTTACTAATCTACCACCAAAGTTTACATGCGAACCTAGATTATTGTTTTATTGATCATTAACTATTGTTATGATAGTTTACATATTCATTTTTGTGGCTAGATCTTGTTGTTGTAGAAAAAGTTTTCTACAACCATAAGGTTGCCCTAATATATTGTTTATAACATCATTTTCTCTATCTAAGGTGACAATGGGTAGGTACTCCTATACTTGTCTCACTCTTGTGGTTTAGGTCGATCTTTTCCCAACCTACAATTTGTGAGATAACAAGGTTTTCTTAAGTTACATGTAATCTAAATCTTAATTAAAGCACCACATAATAAAATATTGTAGAAACTTTAGAGATTATATCAAGGTATCAAAGTATATTTTTTTAGTGGGGTTTGTGGAAAGTTGTAGGATCCAATAATTGGCATGATGTATGAAAAAACGTAACCATGTGGGTTATGATTATAGTAACAATCCTCACGATGAGTCAAAAGATAGATTTTAAATCCTAGAATAATAATTCATTAACATCTCTCTCAAGATGACCATCATCATGGAAACTCTAGAGAACAAGTTTGAACCTTTTAGGTAGATTGGTGGCTCTAACTTAGAAAATAAATAAGATGAGAAATCTAGAGATAGTGAAAACCTAGAAAATGAGTCGAAAAAATGGCTAGAGAAATAATTCTACTTGTTTACTTGTATGAAGCTTTTGAACTTTTAGTTAAATTCACGAAAATTTAGTTATATTGTTGTCCATATTTATGGAATTAAACTGTTTCGAAAGTTTTGAAACTTCCAACATTTTGAGTGGACACTCCATCTATCATCATGGACCAAAGAAGTTAAAGAGTGAGAAAATAGTGTCAAGATATTAGAATAAATAGGATGAGAGGATTAACATTGCAGTTGATCAAGGGAAAAAATGTCCAATGATAAAGGGAAAAAATATTTAATGATTCAATTATTCGTAAAGCCCTTAAGATTTGAGATTAGAAGTAAAAATTATTTAATTAAATTGAAAACCTTCAAAAGAACATAAAAGATTCAATTATACCTCAAGGCGTTAAGAGTTGTGATAAAAAGTAAAAATTAATTGATTAATAAATTAAATTGAGAACAAAAGGGCCAAAAGAAATTTCAAAAATCTTAAAACATAATAGTAAGTTCCAAGGGTTAATGGTAAAAGAATAAATAATAGAAGAGGTTAAAATAAAGAGAACTACATAAGAGAAAAGCTAGGAATAATAACTAACCCAAATTAGGTTTCATGTTCAAGGGGATGGATTATAGGTTTCCAACACTCTCTTAGTCTATAGACATATTCTCAACTAAGGGGAGGAATTCAAAGAACACATTCGAAGAATAAAAATTCTCTAAAATCGATTTTAAGAATAACACATTTGAAGATTAAAAATGCTCTACAAATCCACTTTAAGAATAAAGGGCCTTACAAACAATTCCAAAGAATTTAGGATGGGTTCTTAAGAATGCTATGTGTGGTTCAAAAGAAGAGAAATACCAACATAATTCAAATCATTGAAATTAAGCATAGCAAGAATTCAAATAAATGGCTCTAAAGAAGGGAAATATCAACATAATTCAAATCACTAAAGTCAAGCATAACAAGAATTAAAATAATTACTTCAAGGAAAGAGTACAAATCCATGCCCTATTGAACTTGGAATATAGTGTAGCTAATTGATGATGAAAATACCACCATTTTTTTTGTGATTTCATGGATAGTTTGAGAAAATAAATAGGTAATATGATATTCTATAAAAATAATAGAAATAGATAGGTAATATTAAATGATATTCTAGAAAACAATTAGGGAATGCAACTTTAATTTTCCTCTAACACATGCCAAGAGCTCTGTGAGATGAATCTTCCATTACATTAATGCAAGTTGGTATGGTACAATAACAGTCTTTTGCAGTAAAAGAAAACCCTCACAATAAAAACAAATTGTGAGACAAGATTAAATTCAGTATTTATTCATTTTCCATTCAAATCTAATATGATATCTAAATCCATCTCAAACATTTATGTGTTGTTCAAAAATTATAGAATTAATGTAGTTTGAAAGGGAGGTCATTTAATTCTAGAATCATTCATTTGTTTCAACATAATAAAATTATAAGTAGTATCATGCATTTGCTATGTACAAAGTTAGGATGATGACTTCTTATCCCAAGTCCATGTTTCAAACTTGAACACAACTTGAAATGAAGGTGCAATGTAAACAAGATTATCCATGAATATGTTACTCACTGAAGACATACATATGAGTTTGAAGAATAACCCTTATTATGAAATTTTATTATACACCTTGCACTTCTTCAAAAATAAGCAAAATGAAAATGAACATTTTTTTAACCACCATTTTATGTAAAACACTTCTAAGAGGTATTGTGAACCCTTTGACATGCTGTGACGTGCCCAATTTTGAATCCCTATACCCACGACTCTGGAGGACTAGTCCTCTTCAAAGAATTGGATCGTCCTTGTTATTCATCATTTCCATTCTAGCCGGATTCACCTCATATTCTTGTATTACGCTCGTACATTCAACATTCTGACCTATTCAAATTAAACAAGTGATTATATTTGGAATAATGTTAAACTATCTAGCATTCTATGTATTTATTCACCCGCTTATTCAAATAAATTTGATGTCTTTCAGAGTTGCTGAAATTTCGTAAAATTAATGTTAGGTTGATTACAGGTGATACAAAGCTAAGTTGGTATTGGTAATCCAAAAGTATTGCATCATTAGATCAGTTATTGATAAGTATTTCTTTAATTTTGAATACCTCATTTGCTTCAACAAAACTAAAATTCTTAATTTAGGACTCTAGAAATTGAAAAATATTTAATTGAATATTTTATGTTTTTTTTTTTCTTTTTCTTTTTTCTTTTTATTTTTAATATCAAATTTTAAAGTCTTTAAGATTAATTGAATAATTAAATATTTTTTCACTTTATTATTGGAGATGTTTGAGTGTGGTACACTAATTTGTAAGTAGTTTGTGTTTGTTCCATAAAAAATTGTTATAAAGTTGGATTATATTTAAGTTATCCAACTAACCCTACCTCCTCTTAATTTGAACTTGTGACCTCTTAAGAGAAAACACATATTCTTAAACATTATGCCCACTCAAATTTTATATATATATACCACATTTCAATATATTTCAGATTATATATTGTATATTTCAACCTATATAACATTAATTGTTATGTTAATAAGTGTATATAATTTGTTAAAATTTAGTAATCTTTAATAAATAATTAATTTCTTTTTTCAAAAAATACAATTTTAATTAATAAAAAACTTAATATTTCAAAAAATAGAATTTTAATCTTAATAAATAATTAATAAAAACCTTAATATTTTAAAAAATGATATTTTAAGTATGATAATAAAAACCTTAATATTTTAAAAAATGATATTTTAAGTATGATAGCTTCACACAACTCCAATCAAAGAGAGGGCTCAAACATTCTTATTTTTATTGACTTAGAAATTGCATTCTTTTTTATAGAATTAAATAAATATGAACTTAAACTTTGATAAAAAGGGTGACCCTTTTATCTCACAACCACTAAAATTACACTTAATTAACACTATTAAATCAATTACTTATATTAAATTAAACATTTATCTATCATATTAAAAAATTACTTAATATTAAATTAAACCACATTTGCTATGCTTGGTTTCTATAGCTTATTGCCTCATTTGCTTTGATGCTCCCTCAAATGATTCACATCCATGCTTTGCCTCATTTGCTTGGATGCTCCCTCAAATGATTCACATCCATGCTTTCAGCCTTTATGATAGGTAGCTTTCACATGTTTTAAGAGATAGGTTCAGAGCGTTGTCAACTTCCTTTCAACATAATGCTTTTGTTGTGGGAGAAATGTTATTTTTTTGTGTTTTACATGTATTTATAATAATAGGGTATGAATGGATAAAATGTATTTTCACCTGGATGGTTTTAGTGGTTGAAGGGTTCAATTTCTTCCATTCACCTAAATTATAAATGTTTGATATATTATACTTGCCCATATTATTTAATTAAGGAATAATAATCATATAATCATTGAGATAATTTTTTTCATACATGCATGTCTAATATACATGTACACATTTCCTTCTTTGTTTGTGGTAGAGGATTTTTGATAGCCTTACAAATTTTATGAAAAAATATTAATATTATTGTGATTATATTAAATTGGGGTACTTATAGATAATATTACAAATAAACAAAGTATAAAGTATAAAATAAAGTAGATATTAAAATTGTAAAAGTAAATTTAAAAGAAATAAAAGTATAAACTTTTTGAATTTTTCTATAGTCAATTTTAAACATTATATATATATATACATAATTTATAAAATATTATTAATTAAAATAAAAATTAGTAAATTTTAAGCATTTAAAATCATTATATATATATATATATATATATATATATATATATATATATATAATAAACCTTTTTAGAGGAGAATTTTTGAAAAATCCTTCTCTTCCCAAAGAAGATATAGCTAATAATGAAACATATACACCTTCCAATGGTGGATGAAGAGAAGACAAAATTAGAGAAAATAATGAAATAATTTATATTATATGTATTCCATGCACAAAAGGCAAATAATTTACAATAGATATAAGATACTTGAGTAACTAATGTATCATAGTAGTGATCTTGAGAGATATATACTCTCACTGATAGAAAATAGAGTGAACTACCACCTATTCCTAGTTAGCTGATCCACACAATCACTAGTTAACTGAGTCACACGTGTGGAAGTGAGAGAGACACATGAAACTGTTAGTGATAAAACAAAGGTTTCCATGCACAAGTGACTTCCAGTATTCTAATTGAATGTAACTAAGTTTAAATAACTCTGAACTGAAGAGGAGTGCCCTATTTTGTAGGGGAATATTCTCTAAGGAAGCGTTCTCAATATTGGACTATCACCCTTAGGAAAATAATTACCTAGGTGAGTGTGTAATATCTCCAACACCCCCGTTTAACACTATTATGGTGTACATGATGAATGGGTCCTGACAATAAAGGCCATGTTAGGTACCCATTGTACAATGCATCTAAAAATGAAACACAAAAAAAAAAGACGAAAGAGGGAAAACTTAATGGGAAACCCCCACCCACTCAAAGTACAATGCATCAAAATATTAAAAAAAAGGGGCAGTTTCTAAGAAACTGTGTCCTCCACTTCAAGGAGACCTTGCAAATGTGCAAGTTTGTATTCGTATAATATTTTATTGAAGATGTAGATCTTTGCACAAATTTGATGAAGTAGATGCACCAATGAGATGTCCACACATATCCACTTTCTCTTTTTGTAATGAAGAAGTTTCAAATGAAGTTTGGATGAAACTTTGAAAACCATGTGGTCATTTCCGAAAAAATGTTGAAATTTTGTTGATTTTAAAATGCTCATAACTTCACTTCCTAGACTTCGTTTCAGACGATTTCTTTTTTGAAATTGGTGGTTTTTTTTTTCGAGAGGAATTGAAATATCCAATTTGTTTTTGCAAATTATGTTCATAAAATGTTATAACTAAATCTAATGTGTGTGGCCCCCTTTTTGGATTTTGAGATGCATGTGGCTCCTAAGATGCATGTATGGTGTATGGAAAAGTGTCTACATATGACTCCTAAGATGCGTACATGATATATTTCATATGAAAATCAGAAAACAAATCTAAAATTGAGTAGAAATCATGTATAATTAACATAACACAAATTTGTGCAGATATTTGTGTAGAAGACTCTTTAGAATAAGAGGCTTGATATTCCGATGGCTTCTCTTTTGGCTCTATCTTTTCAATCTCATGCATGCAATATTCACAATATTCTTTATTCCCGAATAGAACCTCCAATCTGGTCCATAGTTGTTTTGGAGTTGAGTCTCATGATTCATCATATACTTGGTGGAGAATTTCAAGAGAAATAGACAAGAAGATACATCCTATGACCATATCTTGTCTATTGAGAAAGTCATTTTTATCATCGACGGAATCAATATCTACTTTTGTTTCCATGGTTATTTGGTACAAGCCTCTACTTATAAGAAGAAGTAGAATCTTCGGCTTCCACTCCAAGTAGTTATACAACGTTGGAATTGCAGATGACAGAAATTCCATTCTTCCTTTGTTCTTCAATCTTCAATGCCTGTAAATAAAGTGTTGGTGTGATTTCTTCCTATTATCCTATGGGCTCTAAAACCATGTCTAATGTGGTGAGTACATGCACTATAATGTCCCCCACCTCTTGATGAAGAGGGTTGGAGAAACTCAGTTTTCTAGTTTTTCCCACTAGACTATAGTCTCAGGCATATTGGGGACAAAGTCAACCAGAAAACATAATATTCTAAAGTTAATTTGAATTTGTGGAAAAGGGCAACTCAACGGAGAAAAATAAAAGAGGAGTTAGGTTAAGATTTAACCCTAGGGGTAAACTAAATCAATGGAGGAATATATTGGATCTATAAAGGAAAGGGCAAGGTGCACTCCTTAGATATTCTAGATTATTATTTTATTTGCATTGGAGCTCTTGAGCACAATTAGTTTTGAGGGTTTTGAGTCTAAAAACCTAGAGATCAATGTGGTGGTGAATGATTCCACCTTTCTTGATCTAGGATTGGTTCTGGAGGTGAAATAATCCTCTCACACCATTCTACAGTGTTGCAAGCTGTCTCTACAGGAAAATTCCAGTCTAGGGTGCAACCCAATGGGGTTTCCAGCTAGGGGGGCACACCACGTTGGAGATATTGGTTCAATCTGAGGGAAGGAGGACGCATTTTGGAAAATCAACACCTAGGTTATCTTCGTAGGGTCCCTGACATCATTATTGGTCTATTCTGGAGGAGTTTATATTTGCAATTTATTTCGAGGAGCTTGGCATGAATTGGAGAGAAGGAGGGTGCATTAGAGAAAGTGGTTTTCAATGTTTGGAGGCTCAAATCCTCATATATTGGCTTGAGACTTCACCATCTTGGTAGCATTGGCCCAATATACGTTGTGGTATAGTTTGGTGATATTTGGAGGCTCCTAGAGGGGAGAACGTACACTATTTGACTTTATCAAACTAGGGGGGCACAATGCAGTTTAGGGATTGCTAAGTTGGAGTAGAAGGACTTCTCAAATTAGCTTGAGACTTGGTCTGGAGGTTTCTATCAACTCGATCTACATTCTGGGAGATTTTGGAGGGATTTGGAGGTCAGAAAAGAGAGGAACGAAACTTGAGGATTCGGGAGCCTTCAGGCTACGACGCAACTCAGCTAGTTGGAGTGGTTTTGCAATGTATCAACTAGGTTCTCCTAAATTCAATCAGAGATTTCTTGCTGGTGGCCTTTGGAGGCTTGGATCTCTTGTCATATAGCCTTTGGGAGGAACTTATATTTGTATTGTTATTCCTATTGTATCGGATGGTAGCCCATTTTTATATTATTGGGACTTTCTTCCAGATCTGAAGATCTCTTGTATACGTGATCTCCTTACTATCTAAATAAAGGCCAGATATGACATTGTTGGTTCTCTACTAGTGTTCTCATATATCTTGTATTATTTATGATTTTATGCTTCAAATCTATTGTAGGCTTCATATCTATTGGTTAATGCACATCTTTAGGATACACCTGCAAACATATAAACACACATAGACAACAATAAACAATTAGTGTCCCAAGCAAAAAAATTGGCTCAAGAACATTACAATGGTATCAGAGCATTGATCCTCCTAACCAGTGGGGGTTAGCGCATACATAAGTTCAGTGGAATTTACATGGGTAGACGTAGGAAGAAGACAACTGAGACATAGGCTTGTTGGGCCCCAACAAATGGCCCTAAATTTCTACAAAATTTAAAGGGCCCCCATTAGAGTCTTGATAATTATGATGAGTTATAGAATCAACATTTTCAAATAGTTCCATACCTTGGCCTTCTTTGAGAAAAACTTAAGACATTCACTATAGTATGAGACATTCATTACAAGAGTATATGTTAAAATTTAGAAATGAGCATAAAAATCTCAATTTAAACAAAAACGTTAATTTTTATCAACACTTTCGTTTAAATTATGATTATGTGTTCTTTCTTTTGCTCATTAGCAGGTTTGACTATTTTGAATAATGGGTTCAATACTTCATCAAATAATATCTTGGTTTGTTTCTCATTTTCATAAAATCGTTTGGTGATATTAATTAATTAAATTATTTTTTCATTTTTCATCTCACCATAATAATAATAATAATAAAAATAATTATCTATCATTTATTTGATTTTGTAAAAAACCAAAATTAATATTTTTCTCTTCTCCGTTAACTCGAAGATTCTAGAATTTTAAGATCATATTTGAAAGGAAATTATAAGCAATGTTTGTTTAGAGCTTATATTTAGTTTAAATTCATTTTTTATTTTATTGTTCTAGATTTAGTTTTATTCACAATTTTTTGGTTATTAATTTAGGTTTCTTTTTGTTTCACATGTTTCTATTATCAATTATTTGGTATGGATCTGGTCATGGCCTTATTTTATTATCCAAATATTGGATTGCTACAAATAAAATTATGAGCAACAATAGATAAAATTGGGAAAGGTGTCAAGATCAGACATGGGATTTTGTAGGACTGATTGCAGCCAAATAGTGAGGAATTTGAAGAAACGGTTGAAAACTCATTTCCCAAATGGACCTGTTTACCTTCCACATATAAATTTTGCCAAAAAAATGCATGACTTGAAAGATATTTGTATCTCCTTACGAGACAAATTTCAGGTGATGGAAATTATTAGTGACGCAGAGACTGTTCATTCATTATATAAATATATGAGAAAGTTAAGAGCCATAGAGATCCAAGAAATTGAGAGGAGGATTTTAATCCTTTCTCTTTTGTATATTATTTATTTTGTAAGATTTTCTTCTTTTCAAATGAAGTAATGGATGGTTGAAATCTTTGGGAGAATGGACGAGCATTTTCAAAGAAGAATATGGAATTCCAGGTTGCTTAATGGATTTTGTCCTGTGAGTAAAATGATTTTATTTTCATGATAATATCTTCATATTCTTTGAATAATTGATTATGCATTGATTTAAATTAACTTTAGTCTATTTTATCAATACATGGTTAATTGTTATCATTTATGTATTATTTTTTTTAATCTTTAAGAGTCTATTATCTTAAAACTTCTTCTAGGGCTACAATATGGGCATGTGATTTTGAGAAAGAATATGGGAAAGCAATTCATATTTGTCTTTAGACGTGTGTGATGCTTATTCCATTTCGTTCTTCCATTACTGTTAAATGTTATATGTTGTCCATAATTTCTTATTCCATTTTTTATGTGTGTTTGATCCATCATTTGATTATTTTTGAATTTATTCTTAATGTTAAATGTCAGATAATATCAATATTCAGATCTGAGTTTTTTATCATTCTTAAATATTGATCATCTTAAGATCACATGATTTTTAATTAGATGTTCTTCTGTTGTTATTAATTTACTCCAATATCAAATACTTCTTTGAATGTATTCTGGAAGTTCTAGTATTGTTCGGTTATAGGTTTCCCTTAACAACAGTACAGGTAGGAGCTCATACAACACGGGAAGATAAACTCAGTTGACTAATCAGTTAAAGGTTAGTAGATGCATTATTTTCTTTTATTTAGAGTTGTTTATTAATGAAACGATGATTACATTAATTATCTTCGACTGTTTTTGTCACTGTTTCAGTCGTATTCATTTTGTATTTATTTGTTTAATATCTTTAAAAAAAAAGTGTTGTTCATATTTGATTCAAAAATTTTATCGAACAATCATTTTCGCAAGATTTCATGCAAACCTTGTAAATTGTATATAAACTGTTCATAATCATTTGTATATTCACATTCTTAGATAAATATTTGTAATTATTGTGTCGATTGTTAGAATCATAGATTTTAGATTAGTTTCATTTCTTTTATTATTTTTAGGACTTTAGTTGGCTAACAGAGCCATTAAAACCGTCAGAATAGGTTACACCAAAAAACTCTGGTTATTTAGACAACCCCGAACCAAACTCGTTCTTCTAGTTGATAGACAGCCATTTTCTGTCGTCAACAAATGGCACTAGAAGGAGGGTCGAATGAAAAGCAGGCCTTGTAGGAGCCTTTATTTTGAATATATTTAATTTCCCCATGGCTCCCCAAATCACTGTGTTGGAACATGCTTTCCACTTCTCATTACCCAATGTTCCCAATGAGAAAGTCTCTCGCTTGTCCAAATTCACCTTTGATGGTGGGGATGATGTATCTGCTAAAGACCACCTTAACAAGTTTTGATCCAAATGCATCAAACATGACATTTTTGATTTAAAAGTTTTGTGTAGATTGTTTTCTTTTACTTTTAGAGGTCGGATTAAACATTGGTTTGTGTCTTTTCCTACATATCACATTTTTTATTGGTTTCAATTTGTAGATGAATTTTTTAGATGCTTTTGAAATATATGATTACAATCAATTATGTGAAGAATTTCAGACTTTGCTAATCAATTACAGTTCATCTCCAGAAGACTTTTCAACAATAATCTATCATGTTCTCTGTAAATTTAATCTGGATGACATGTCATTTGTGCTAAATCTCCTCTATGATGCTTGCGTCCCTTTCATCCAGTCACATTCAATCGCAAATAATGAATCAGATACAAATCATATCACTCAATTGCGAGAAGAATTTTGTTTGCAGGATGAGAGGAATCCATCCAAATGTTTTGAACAAGCAAGCGAGGTAGAATCTATTGAAAAGGTTCTTACTAACAATCAAACTAGTTTTTCGTGTGAAGCATTGTATATTCAGTCCTCCACCATCATGGAAGAAGATTTGATGTTGGTTCAAGGTGAGTGTCCATATTCTTCTAATTCTTTCTCTAATCAATAGTTAAATTCAGTTATTGAAGAACACTTAGGTGATGAAAATCATCTTAAGCATTCTAACATTCCTATGAAACTGATTAGAGATATAGATATATAATTTAAAGAAAGAACCTTAAACCTTCAAAATCATACCTGCGCAGAGGCTCACATCACTGAGGCGCAGAGACGTGATGCTGAGAGCGAAGATGCAGACAGCGGAAGATCGCTTGGGATGCATAAAATCCTTTTGACACCTGAGAAAGAGGTGGAGAGCGCAATGCAAAGGAGCAGACTGTTCAGGACAGCTTGCACAGCCAAGGATCGAAAGTGCAAGGTCATCGTAGAAAGCGGAAGCACTGACAATCTCGTTTCATCCGAGATGGTGGAAAAGTTGGAGCTGGAAACAACTAAGCACCCGAGTCCATATAAAGTCTCGTGGTTACAGAAAGGACACCATGTAAGTGTTACTAAACAATGCTTAGTTAAATTCAAAATTGGGAATTATCATGATGAGATTTTGTGTGATGTCATTCCCATGGATTTATGTCATATATTGCTGGGGAGACCATGGCAGTATGACAGAAATGTTGTTCATGATAGGAGGATGAACACATACACCTTAGAGAAGGATGGGAGAACACACAGATTGCTTCCGATAAAGGATAAAGAAGTGAAGCCGGAAGTAACCAGCTCGATACTTCTCATGAGTGGGAAGGAACTTCTCACAGAGATGGAGAAGAATGAAGATCCACAATTCTTTGTTATCAGGAAGCCAAAAATTGTCCTAACAAACGGGTGAAATCATGAAGGTGGGTTACACTTTTGCTTGTTTTATGAGAAAAAAAACTGTATTTTCACAAGTTATTCAACTTCCAACATATAAAAGTATTTTTTTTATTTAGAATTTCACTTTATAGTAAAAACAAAACTTGTGAA
>ML785008.1:341957-365065 GCA_009831015.1 Picea engelmannii
TTTTCATTTCACCGAATCATAATCTCACCTAAAAATATTATGTAGTGATTTTTTTATAAAATTAAATAAAATTAGATAAAAACAATGAAAATGAAAACAAATTATACCCAATGAAAGTAGATTCAATTTTGAAAATGTTGGTACCAATTCTCAAACTAAATTCTGAGTATTTGTAGGAGTCCGCTACCTCCAAAGATGAAGTAAGATGGAGAGAATTTGTAGTTTCCTGCAAACAGTCCCATTTTCACGTTTTCGGCCGAAATATTCTTTCGGCCGAAACCTATTTTTAACGGAATCCGTTAAAAAATAAACGTTTCGGCCGAAAAGTATTTCGGTCGAAATATTCTTACCGCGGGAAAATAATTCATTCAAAAAACATTGTACACGAATTTTGACGGCACCGTTAAATTTGACGTGTAAATTTTCGGCCGAATAATATTTCGGCCAAAAGTAATATTTGTTCGGCCGAAAAATTGCCGCTAGAAATTTTGGAGACCCGATTGTCACGAAAGTGTTACCCAGCTTCATGATTTTACCCAAACACAAGAGTGGATGACTTGCCAGAGGAGATTTAGGAACTGCTGGGAGAGTTCGCTGATATCATCGTGGACGAACTACCTCGTTCATTACCATCGATGAGGAGTGTGAGTCACCATATAGACCTCATAGCCGGAGAAAGTTTGCCAAATAAGGCAGCGTACAGGTTAACACCTCAGGAGAACGAGGAGGTCAAAAGGCAGGTACAGGATCTGCTGGACAAAGGACTGGTCAGGGAAAGTCTTAGTCCATGTGTTGTGCCGACAGTACTGAGTCCAAAGAAGGATGGAGGCTGGAGGATGTGTACAGACTCCAGGGCGATAAATAGAATCACCATCAGGTACAGATTTCCACTGCCGAGAATGGATGACTTGATGGATTGCCTAAGTGGGGAAAATTACTTTTCTAAGATTGATCTCAAGAGCAGATATCATCAGATCCGAATGAGAGAGGGGGATGAATGGAAGACAGCATTCAAAACAAACGAGGGTTTGTACGAATGGCTGGTCATGCCGTTTGGTTTGACAAACGCACCGAGCACTTTTATGAGGCTGATGAATGAAGTCCTGAGGGAATTCATTGGCAAGTTTGTTGTCGTATATCTAGACGACATACTGATTTTCAGCAAGACCAAGGCTGAACACTTGAGACATTTGGCCATTGTAATGAGAAGGCTACAGCAGGAGAAGCTGCTGATTAATTTGAAGAAATGCTCGTTCATGCAGACATAACTCATTTATTTGGGTTTTGTAATTTCGGCGAATGAGTTAAAGATGGATCCTGAGAAGGTGGAAGTGATTAGGAATTGGCCATCACCCAAGAATGTTTTTGAGGTAAGGAGTTTTCATGGTTTGGCTAGTTTCTATATAAAATTCATTAGAAATTTCAGTGGAATTAGCGTTGCGATGATGGATACAGTGAAGAAGTGACATAAAGTTTTTCATTGGACAGCCGAGGCTGAGAGGAGCTTCAATCTGTTGAAGCGGAAGATTACAGAGAAACCAATTCTGGTGTTGCTCGACTTTCAGAAGATATTTCAGGTGAAGTGTGATGCCAGTGGATATGCTGTTGGAGGGGTCTTAAGTCAGGATGATAGACTTGTAGCATATTACAGTGAGAAGCTGGATGAAGCAAAGCTGAAATACGCCACCTACGATAAAGAGTTTTATGCCATCATACAGGCATTGAAGAAGTGGAGGAATTACTTGATACCCAAGGAATTCGTTTTGTACAGCGATAACCATGCATTGTAGTTTGTCAGTCAACAAGAAAAGTTGAATCAAAAGCATGAAAAGTGGGTGGAATATATGTAGAATTTCACATTCGTGATTAAACATATTTCAGGGACTACTAACAAAGTAGCTGATGCTTTGAGCAGGAAATGTTTGTTGTTGCAGGAATTCAGGATCAAGACATTGGGTTTTGAAAACCTTAAAGACATGTACGCAGGTGATGCAGACTTCGGAGAGGCATATGAGGTAGTCGAGAATCCCGTTCTCAGGGATAGGAGTCCGTGGATAGATTTCATGATCCAGGATGGATTGTTGTTTAAGGGCAATCAATTGTGCATATCGAATTGCTCCATGAGGGAGAATTTGGTGAAGGAGAAGCACAGTGGAGGTTTAGCAGGTCATTTTGGGCATGACAAAACATTCGTAAAGCTGAGTGAATCGTATTTTTGGCCGGGGATACACACTGATGTAAAGAGGTTTGTTGACAGGTGTCAAATTTGTCAACATGCAAAGGGCCGAAAGCAGAACACAGGGTTCTATCAACCATTGCCCATACCTGGGAGGTCATTAGTATGGATTTTGTTTTGGGACTGTCGAGAACGCAAAGAGGAGTGGATTCCATCTTTGTGGTGGTGGACAGGTTCTCGAAAATGGTACATTTCATACCGTGTCAGAAGACCAGCGATGCGACCCACATCGCGAATTTGTTCTTTAAAGAAATTGTGAGATTGCATGGATTGTTGAGAAGCATAGTCTCGGATCGGGATACAAAATTCATAGGTCACTTTTGGAGGACGCTATGGAAAAATATCGGAACTAATTTGGCATTTAGTTCGGCTTACCATCCACAGACGGATGGGCAAACAGAGGTGGTGAATAGAAGTCTGGGGGATCTATTGAGAAGCTTGGTGACCGAACACCACAGCAGTTGGGATCATATCCTACCACAAGTAGAATTCGCGTACAACGATTCGGTGAATCAGAGTACAGGCAAGAGTCCATTTCAGATTTTATATGGGACACAGCCGAGAGGATTTTCTGAACTGAGGGAGTCAGGAAAAGCTGAAACCAGCAGCGCGAAAGCTGAAGAATTCGCTGAAGCGATGCAAGAACTTCATGCGCAGGTGAAACAGCGATTGCAGAAGGCAAATCAAGAGTATAAGCGCAGAGCCGATCAGTGAAAGAGACAACTTCGGTTTGAAGTTGGGGACATGGTTCTGGCGCACCTCAGAAAGGAAAGGTTCCCAAGGGGAACATATAACAAGATGAAGATAAAGAAAATTGGGCCATGCAAAGTCCTGAAAAAGTTCGGAGAGAATGCATATGAGCTTGAGTTGTCGGAGAGAATCAAAATATCTCCGATATTTAACTTTTCGGATTTATACCTATACAAGGCTACAGAAGCAGAAGTTGGAACAGAGGAACCAACGGTCCAGTGGCAGAAGCAATTGCCAGTTGCAGAGAAGCCTCAGATGGAGTGCATATTGGATAAAAGAATAGGCAGGAAGACCAGGAGAAAACAGTATTTTGAATACCTGGTGAAATGGAAAAATCACCCAGTGGAGGATACCAACTGGGAGACAGATGCAGTGATACAAAAGCATGGACACACCGTGCAGGAGCTCATTGACAGGAGCCCATGAAATCTTTCAAGCCGAGGAGTATGATGCAGGAGCATCGCTCACTCATCAAGCGAGCCAGCGCGTGGAGCAGAAAAGACAGCTGGGCAGCGCCAGCACCAATTTTGAAACATTGTATTGTTGTGCCAAGAAATTAATGCATGGTTTAATGAAGCGCACTTGTATTGTATTGTAGATAGGAAGGCATTTATTATATTTAATGCAGGTAGATAAAATAATTAAGTCTAGATTAGACAGTTTTACTTTCGTGAGGGAAAATGGATATAGACACCCTCCCTTTGTACATTGTATTATTATCTCCTATCATTCATTCAGGAGCAAGAAGAGAGCAGAGCAGAGAATTTGTGAGCAGAATCTTCATGTACAGATATTGAATTAATAGGAAAGCTTTGATTCAATTCCATGGCAGTGATTATTCTCTGTGTGTTGTTGATATTATGTTGTTGCATATTTGCTTCTTGTTATGCCTTTGTTTTATATGTTGTGTATGTGATTTCATGGTAGATTTGAAATCTGTGAGATATTGAGAGAATAAGTTTCAATTGTTTCTCGGTCTGGACCTGGAGATTCCTGCATAGAGTGCAGTCGAATTTATCTACATAGAGTGCATCGATGAGGCCAGACAGTTAAACTCTTATTCTCATCTACCCAGAGGTTGATTTGGGTTGAGGAAGCCATGCAGGAGAAGTGCAGGCTAGAATAGAATTCTCACCAGTTAGTCTGAGCAAAGGAAGACAGGGACCACTGTGGATATGAGTGCCCAGGATCAAAATGACTTCAACAGTTTGAGAGTTGTTGGAGGTCGAGCACAGAAAGTGTGCGCAAAGAGCTCTGAAGGAGTCAGAGAGAGATTAAGCTCAAGAGGGATAGTTCCGTGGAGAACACAGTGGAACAGACCCCAGAGGTATTTGAACAGGAAGCGCCTTGAAGTGGAGGAGATCTTCAAGGCGGAGAATCGATGGCCTGGATTCGCGAGATCCCGCTGACCGTTAGATCCGGAAGGAGCTGCGCGGGATTTAGCCCATAGGCTCAGGAGGAGAGGATTACAGTCCATCGGGGTTCGGCATTCGGTGGTTGACGAGGTAAGAGGCATACCTGTTAAAATCGCGAGTAGAGATTTCCCGAGTTATTCAGAGCCGTTGATCTCCACAAGACAGGTGGCAAGAGATTTCAGCATCTCGGGTTCGGCGTTCGGGGTTTTCATCCTCAGGGAACACTTGTATCACAGATTCACGATCCACGAAATCCCAAAGGTGAAGTAGCAGCGTGGGACCACGAGATATAGTGGAGGATGGGTGGCATCACATCAGGAAATCGACACATCGGGGTTCGGAGGTTGGAACTCCAAACTGTTGACATCGCCAGCGGCGATATCCCGATAGGAAAATCCGCGACTAGTGGAGGCGTTGACCTTTGATCATTGGAGCTTGGGGCTCAGGAATTTGAAAGGCCTGATATCGTGAGCGCCGAACTCGCGAATACGCGAGTTCCGATTTCCCGTTGTGCGAAGGGGAGATCGCGGATAGAGATACCTGTGGGTAAGGAACTTCCGATGAGGGAGTTGGGAGAGTCTTTGACTCTTCTGGCCGGAGACGAAGAAGGTCCTGGTGAGGTGACTGTGCCTGGAGGGACTGTTGCAATCACTTCCCATTTCTGGACTGAACAATCTTATGTGCTTGTACATCACCAATAACTGCACCTGCCTGTATGAATTCCAATGCCCGAACTTTCAAATCTCTATAGTGAGTTATGAATCTCTCAAGCTCATGTTTCAATCCATGCTTAATCTTTTTTTTTTCAATTAGGGCATCAAGAAAATGCAGATACCATACCATAAATGTAAAGTTGGAGTTATTTTTTTTTTATTTGGGTACCCAAAAAAAATGCAGAAATAATTCCATGGCTATATAGTTGGAAAAAAAAAATTCAATTTGGGCACCCAAAAAGGTGCAGACTCCTCCAACAAAGCCATAGCCAACCATCATTTTTTTTTTTCATTTGCACACACCAAAAAAATGAAAAATTCTTACTCGGAGATGCAAAAAAACATGAAAATAACAACATTGATTGCATTTGTAGTTAGACTCTCCTTGTTGTTTCAAGTGCACAAAAGGAGACAATATCTGGAAAGAAAATTTTACAGCCATAGATCTAAACTTCGAAGAACTCGATTCCAATGAAGATTCATTTGGGTGTTGAATAAAAATTATACACACACATGAGATTTTTTTGTTTCCTGCCAAATCTTGATATGATTTTTTTTTTCCAGCCAATATGCAATATTGCATTGTCCTCATTTAAGGTAAATTTTCTATGTATCCGAAAGTCGCGCAACATGTAGACATTGTTTTCTTTTTCTTGTAAGTATGCTTCATATGACAATTTTGATAACCTAGGAAACACATCCTGTAACATAGGTTGTCTAATTGTACAATGTATGATTGTGTTGAGCACGGTTGAGATGGCAGCATTGAGGCAATGTCTATATATGCAAGGGTATTTTTTACTGCATCGCAGACAATCAATTGTATCATCACTTTGAAATAAGAAGAAGAAGCAGAAGAAGGAGAGTTGCATTTGGCACATACAGGCTCGAAAGGGGAAGAGTATGCATTTTTTGCAACCAAAACACCTTCAAACTCGGCACGTTAGCATAGTAGTTAATAAATTGAACAATATAATATACAACTGTACACACACAAAAAAAAACTGTAGAAAATTGGTGAAAGCAATTTGTATGAGCAAAGTGAGGATGAAATTGTAGATGTATACACACAACAGTTGTAGAGCTAGCTAGTTTCTTAAGATATTGTACTATGTATGTTCGTAATTCTATTACAAATGTTGACTGGGTGGTGCGAAAGATCCTTTCTTTAACATCTCTTTTCTTTGTTATATTTTTGAAGAGCATAAGTGGAAATTTCTATCTATGCAATTGTTGTTCCATTGAGGAAAACAAATTTGAATAGGTGTCGAACAATTGCAGATGCAACATGGAATGGTGCAATAGTTGTTTAACATAACTGAGATACATACACATGTGAAAGTAAAGGACAAAAATGGATATGGATAACGATACCATTGCCTTGTAATTGTCTGAATCTCCATGTTTTAAATGGAGAATGTGTTGCGAGGCAAGTTTTCTCGTGAGTGTGACAGTTGCAATAATAGTTCTAATTGGGTAAATGTCATTGCTCTATGCAAGTGGGATGATAGTTGTGTCGGGGACAAAACGATATTATGAACAAATAGTGAGAATTTTTTCCAAAATACTTGTTTCGTTGAGCGATATAATTCGATCACAATCACCCCGATCATATATTATTTTCGGCAGTATATTAAAATTTGTAATGGATATCCCATTACCTCACAATATCTTTTCTACATGTTTCTAGAAAACTTGTGTGGGAATAGTGAGCGTGACATTCATTAGGGCCTCGTTGTATGTCATGTCAACACGCATAATGGATATAGTTTTGTTTTCCTTGTTCAAGCAGGTGATATAGACGACCATTATGTCCCCGATGAACACTTGTCAAATGCGAAGGTTATTCAAGCCCTCTATTGATAGTATTTTGGGTGTTACAAATTTAGACCTGGTGACATTTTTTTAACAGGAAAAGTAATGTGAATGGTAGTCTACATTAATTTTTTTTTTTCTTTTTTCCTCGCATAAATGTACAAGTAGACGCACAAATTGGATGAAGTATGGAGCCAGAGTTTTGCATCTAGACCTCTTAGTCTGTAGAACTTGCGCTATGTACGACGTCTCGCTTGCACTTGTTGATACTTCTTGTGAACTGGAAAGTATGTGTTGCAGATGACATCAACATATTCACCATGGCATATATGAATAAATAGTTGAGGATATTTGTTTGGTAAACATATGAGGAATATAATGTATGCATATTTACCTTTGAGCTTGTCGGTGTGTTGATGTTTGCGATGATTGATTGGTCATGGCCATGTCACTAGTCCAACTTTTTTTTATGAAAGGATGTGTATATGAAGATCATAAGGAATAAATAATCATATGAATTGTATATTGTCCATAATTTTTCTGAATTCCACCCGGTCTAAGGAGATGGAATACGAAATAGGGTGTCAAGGAATACTCAGGAAACATGAGGACCCGACAGTCAAATTGTATGCCTCAGATTTTTTGATTGTAAAAATGTGTAACAGTAAATAGGGTGTGATGGGGGGGGGTACGACGGTCAATCTGTATATCATGGAACCTCTGAAGCCAGAGCCGCAGTATTGAACCTGCCATCCGGGGAACTCGCAATCGAAAAAGTGGCTAAGTATGGAATGAAGTAGAAGCATGACTATAAATGTGAACCCGTGAGTCCATCAACCCATGAACCTTGACATTTTCGGAAATACAACTAAGAAAAGGAACCAAAAAGAAAAAGTAGACGAGAAAATTTAAGTATAGAAGAGGGGGGAAAATGGATAATAGAAAGTGGAAAAAATAGAAATGGGAAGGGCAATGTTTGGAATCGGGAAGTATCAACATAGACCCATTTCTTCCAAATCATCATTTTCTAGTCCAATATTATATGCACTTACCCATTTTGTATGTTTGAATTACTAGCACAGTTGGTATACATTTTTGAAAATTGTACCACAACCCCCTCTCTTGTGGCATATAAGAATTCATCTTCCTGTCCAACCAATTTGTTTCTTTCAATGTAGCAACGCCAAACATACAGTGGACATGAAGGTAAGTTAGTATGCAGAAAGACATGTAAAAGAAAGAAATATAGTTCTATTTATTTCAATGTAGCAGCAAAGAGAGTACAATTCACATGAGAATAAGTTACTAAGTAGAAATATATGTAGTATCTACATACATTAAAACAGGTGCAATGTAGTAGAACAAGTAGAACAAATACACAGACAATAAATGGAAAACTAAACACTGGACTATGAAATAAGAGTAGAGGTATGCACCTCTGCAGACCCCCCTCTACATTCGCAGCAAAGAGTCCATCATCTTCTTCAGCCACTCTATTTATTTAAATGTAGCAATTCAGGAAAAATACAATGGACATGAAGGAAGTTAGTATGGAGGAAGACATGTAAAAAAAAAAAATAGAGTTTGATTTTTTTCAATGTAGCGGCACAAGAAATACAAAGGACATGAAGATAAGTTATTATGTAGGAAGGTACACAATATCTACATAGTATGAATTAGGTGAACACATATACAGACAATAAATGAAATACAAAACAACGAAATATAAAATAACACTACAAGCATGTACCTTTGTATCTCCTCTTCCACCACTGTAATTAAGACTCCTTTGTTTTCTCCAGCTATTCTTTTTGTTTGAATGTGGGAATGCACAAAGTATAATGAACATGAATGGAAGCTTGTATGCAGAGGAGAAAAATTAATATGTACATACACTAAAGGAGAATCAATGAATATAATCAAATATAGTTAGAAACATGAACCTTGGTTTTTCTCCATCCATGCTTGTAATTATATAAAAATTTTCTTGCCCAAAATATATTACAACCCACAAAATATTAAGAAATTGCATGGTCATAGCTAAATGATTTTGGTTTTCTGTAGCATAGTATCCAGATATTCTTCGAGACATGGAAATATAATTTTACACTATCTTTGGGGTATCCAGTATCGTGGTTACGCTAGTCTGTTTCGAGGATGAAGAGGTTGTATTCTAATATGGGCACATTTCACCATATATGGTTAATAAGTGTGTTTTGCACATGTTTTATCTTAACAAAAAGTTAGTGGACATTGTAATTGCACATGTAGTTTTCCAATCATTTTTTATGTCACTATTTTGTATCATGTCAACACTGAAGTATCCTACAATAATAATGGTTTCGTCCAAATGTTAATGGTGTGATGTATTTCATAACACATTGATTCTACTAGCAATGTTGCATGTCGAACAACATAGAAACCAAATACTGCAATTTGCAATCCACTGAACACCACTCTTGGTAACACCATCTCAGCATCCTTTACCTCTACAAGAACATTTTAAAAAGACATGTAGGTATGGTCCAGAACTAGGAAAAAAAATTGGAGAAAAAATTAACAACAGGACAGGTGGGCGCGGAACATGCGCTAGATTTTGACTTCGCGAGACAGGATAAAGAACAAAACCGCAAGGCCACTCATGGGTGTCGAACCTGAACACCGCAAAGTGAAAAAGAAACAATCCCAACTGACAGCATAGCACCCCAACCCTGCAAATCCAAAGTAAACGAAATAAAACAACAAGCAACAAAAGAGGGAGCAATCAAGAACAAGCCCAACTGCAACCCCAGGGCCTCAAACTCGTAAACTTGAGCCAAACAACAACAAGCAGTAATCGACGAACCAACGAACCAAGGAACAAGAAACAAACACTGAACCATTAAACAACATACATATCTCCAACGATTACCAAATTGTGGCCCAAGCACATAAGGAACCATAAACATATGATGAGCATGCCAGTAGAAATAATCAAACATTCTTACTTGCAAACTGCAAATAGTGAACAACAAACAACGAGTAGAAAATGAAATTATGGCATCGAAACTTACTCTGAAATGATGAATGACAAAAGCGCAGGTCGAACTGTTGGTGCAACACGTGGACTCCGTAAAGTAAAAAAAAAAAAAACATATCCAACTGCGAATGCAAGACCCCAAGCCTGCAAAGTTGAAGTAAACAAAAGAAAGAAACAAGCCCCAAGAGGTCCAACCGCAGGCATAGGTCCCCAACCTTGCAAAGTTGAACCAAACAACAACAAGCAACAAACGATGAACTAGTGAACAAGAAGCACCCATCGAACCAATAAACAATGTATTTAACTTCAATGATGACCAAATTACATTCCAAGCATAGAATAAGTATGAAACATATAATGCCTATTCAACTGGCGATGGACAACAATATTGTCCAAATTCACTGCAACAATGTATGGAAAAATTTGAGGAAAAAGTACTCTCAGAAACCTATTTAGGTAAACATTTAAGGTTGTGAGGTTGTTTAAGGGCTTCGTGGTATGAAAACATTTAAGTTGTCAGGCATGTTTTAGGACCTCACGCTATGTAAACATTTAAGATGTGATGCCTATTCAAGCACCTCAAAAAAAATGTCAATGCTCTAAACCTTTAGTATGTAAATATTTCAATACAAATACAAAGGACTAATAATGATAATAATAATAATAATAATAATAGTAATAATAATAATAATAGTAGTAGTAGTAATAATAATAATAAAATGACATATTAATATGTGATCGATAAAAAAAAGACATTAAAAAATAGTGTCCATGCTCAAAACTTTTGGTATGTAAACATTTTAGTAAAAATGTAATAAAAATTAAAAAGGAGTGTCTAAGCTGAAAACTTTAGATATCTACACATTTACAACATTGAGAATAGCGAAGATTGCGATAAGACCTACAATATATTCTCTAATGAGACGATGACATATAGTTTTTTTTATATATAAAAAAAATAATACTTTTACTTATATAGTACAAAATACGAAAATTTATAGTCAAAGGACATATTAATATGAAGTCAACTAATTATTGATCGCTATAGTCCCTTAGGGACTAATAACATGTATTTGAAATATTAAATACCTTAGTTTATAAAAAAACATTATGCACTTCATTAGAGATCTTTTACTATAATTGAATTGAATGTCATATATGTATTTTATGATTATCTTTTCCTATACATGATTATAAATTGCAATAAACGCTCTGTGGTTAAAAGAGTAACAAAAATCGATAATTCTTGAAACATCACAAATATTTTTTTAATAAAATTGTTTATTCTTTATATTTTTATAGAATGGTTTAAGTGATGGTAAATTTGAGAAGTGTTTTGTCTAACAATTCTATTTTTTGTTTTTTGGGTCTTGGTGACACAAATCTATATGAAATCACATTTTCTGTTGTTTAAATTGTATTTCTGAATTCAAAAATAAATTTAGCATGATGAAAAAACTCCAAGACCTCAGATTGATTTAACAAATCTCATTTGTGTTTTTAATGTATTTCTCAATAATGATAATATGAATAAACATGGGTGTTTGTTCTCTCAAAAGCTCTATTTTATTTCATTTTAGAAAACATTAATAGTTGGTATTTAAAAAAACAAATCTAAAATGATTGAATAATATTTATTATTTCATTATATTAATAACCATAATTATTTCAAATTTTGCAATCCATAATTTTTATTATTGTTTTTACAACAACTATTCTTAATTACTTTTTTCTTTTTGGAGTAGCTATCTTGACATCATTGCATGCATACTACTTAGTGTTTGGTGGATTGTTTTTATAGAGTATTGAATCTACACTGAATTGAGGCATAGAGAGAAGTTAGAACCTCTTATTTGTTGATTTTCAAATTTAAAACTGTGTAAGTTGCTATATCAAGATAATCTGTATATATGATGCTTTTGTATTTACAATAAAAATGAACAAAAACACATATAACACATATTTAAATGGCTCACAAAAATAAAACATAGAAAATTTAAAAAAAACAACTAATCATTAAAAAAAATTTAATTTACTGTAGAATGCCCATCAAATTTATACCTTGATTAGCCCATCTAAGAGAAAGCATGAAAAAGGGTTTCAGGTGCCTTTCAAATCAGCTCTACTGTCCATTATCCTACTATCCGTTTGCCTCTATCATAAGAAGATAGATGGATATGCCAAGTTGGCCTTAATTTCACCCATTGATCATTATCTTAAGTAATGTCTTTAAAGTGGAACACAAAACCCTAATAATGTACACACACTTTTAGTTACGAAGATGATTTCTACAATATTATTCATACGAAGATGATTTCTATAGTATTATTCTGATGAGCTGACCGTGGCTTTGGCTTGGGATTGGAAAGGCCAACGCCACGGACGCCGGCCCATAACACAGGAAGAAGCAACCAACAAACTAGAGAAGACCATTACCAGATACAATTAAAATGATCACAATAACAGAAGCAATACATACGTACGAGGATGGATGTGAGGGCAGTTGCAGAACGAGTTCAGCGATACATTTCGGAGGGCAGACGTGGCGTGGGAATCGCCTCCAATGGCACCACCTTCTCCAGTCCAAGTCCAAACCTCTCGCTCATGTCCACCTGGTGGGCACTCATGCCTTCGGGAAGTGCCCACTCGAAGGAATGGACGAGGGACGCCAACAGCAGATTGACCATCCGACTCGCCAAGGGAAGCCCCACGCAAATTCTCCTTCCTGCTCCGAACGGAATAAGCTCGAAATTCTGTCCCCTCTAATCCACACTGCTCATCTCGTTATCAATAAATCTCTCGGGGATGAATGTCAACGGCTCCTTCCAGATCGAAGGGTCCCTTCCGATTGCCCACACGTTGATGATAATTTGGGTGTGCTTGGGTATCACGAATCCCGCAATCTCACAACGGTTATCAGCTCTGTGAGGGATGAGTAAAGGAACCGACGGGTGCAAGCGGAACACTTCTTTGACAACSGCGCGGAGATAAGGGAGACGATCTGCGTCACTCTCTTCCACCAGTCGCTCCTGCCCGACTACCTCATCCAATTCGGCTTGGACTCGTTTCATCTTCTCCGGATTGCGGATGAGTTCTGTCATCGCCCATTCTATTACGTTTGCGGTGGTCTGAGCACCTGCCCCAAATATTTCCTGCAACAAAAATAGTTAAACATCAGAAAGAAGGAGAAGCTTTTGTATAGTTATATTTGGTCAAAATAGTGTTTACTTGAGTGATGTTTTCATGCAAATGCAGCTAGAGTGTCAGCAATACAACAGGAAGCATTGCCCATATAATCAATTTGAAAATTCGTGGTGTAACAAAAACTAGACTGGTGATACGATAGGAACCATTGACCCACAATCAATTTGAAAATTTGTGTTATAACAAATCCTACACTAACAAAGAGCTGTGAGCAATCAACAAGTAACGAAAGGCTTACAGTTAAGTAGCCTCTGATATGGGCGAGAGTAAATTCGTCGCTTCTCATATTCAGCAGAACGTCCAAGAGGTCCTTTTCACTATAACTGCTGTCACTGTTTCCGCTTGACCTCGTACCCAGTCGATCCTCTATGAATTTGTCGAGAACGTTATACAACTGTTTTAAACATATTTCCATACTACGGTACACGCCCTGGGGATCCAAGAACTGAAGGCAAGGGAAAAGGTCTGCCAGGTTGGGAGTTCCGTGAAGCACATTCACTTTAGAAAGGGTGTCTTTCAACTCTCGAGAAGCTCGAGCGAACTGGGGATCGAACACGTCTTTACCGAAGACCATTTTGCCTAACAGATTAAAGGAGGAGTGAAAGGCAGTGTGTCCAACATCAACACACTTTCCCTTCACAGCGTCTTGGAAAATCTGGTGAATCATTCGATTTACTTGATCTCTTCTGAGATGTTGCAGAGCTTCCAGCCTCTTCACAGAGAAGAGTTCGGTATTGGATACACGTCTGAGCATGCGCCAATGGGATCCATATTGGCTAAAGACCATGGAAGTCTTGTATTGGGAAAGAGCCTTGCTTGCCTGTGTGACGATCCGGCCTGAACATATGTGGTCATGGGTTTTGAGAACCTCCCTTGCCATGGCGGAAGACGAGACCACCACTGTGGTTTTCATTCCAAGAGAGAGTGTCATGAGCGGCCCGAATTTGCAAGCAAGTTGGAAGAATGATTCGTTGGGCTTGTTACCCACCTGCAACAGATTTCCTAAAAGAGGCCATCCTGAAGGACCGGGAGGAAACCTCGAGTATGTCTTCCTCCATGCATCGAAAACCAAGAATGTGATGACAGCGCTCCCCGGCAGCAGAAAATAGCAAAAGAACCATCGAAGATCCATTGGGCTGAATAGAGCCATGACAGTCTTCAAACAAGAGAAGCAGAAGGAAGAAAGAGTGTTAGATATGAAACAAAATCCAGAATATGTCGTTATATAACTTGAAATTACATTCTATAAAACAGGCAAAGCGCGTTAAGCACGTTTGACTACTTCACATTCAAAAACAGCTCATTCGGATTTGATAACAGTGTAAACTATTTTAATTTTTGTCGGTTCTGATTGTTGGATAATAAATTTTATTAAGATATGTTATTCGGATTTATTAGGAATTTTTTGGAGTATAATTTATTAGGAGTTTTGGGAATATAAATTATTTATTTCATTAATAATAATGAGGCGTTTTAAGCATCGTATTAAGAATAGCGATCTGTTTTTAAAGATTTAATTTTATTTAGTATTAAAAGGATAAAATTTTATGAAGGGTAAGTTTTTAACTATTTAATTTTATTGCACTCTATGTATTAATTTTTTATATTAATAAAATTTTATTGCACTTTGTGTATTAATTTTTTATATTAATAAAAAAAAAATTATTAATTTTTTTTTTAAGTATTTAATAAATTAAAATTTATAAGATAATTACTTAATTAAAATTATTAATATAAAAAATTATTTTAAGAAATTTAATTTTATAAATATTTAATAAATTTAATTAATATAAAAAATTATTTTAAGAAATTTAATTTTTTAAATATTTAATAAATTTAAATTTATAAGATAATTACTTAATTAAAATTATTAAAGACAATTTTGTAAAAATTCTTAAATCTGTATAAAAAAATTAATTGTTATTATTAAGATTAAAATGTAAATTATAATTCTAAAAATTCTAAATAAAAATTAAATTAAAAAATTATTCTACCAACCACACAACATATCATAATCAAAAAACATTATACTACAAATATATCTAAATATAATACACTTGAAAATCAATTATCAAAATCAGCATTAATGTCAAGGAATGAAATAAAAATATAATACAAAACATAAAATTAACAAATATTCATTATATTTCAAATATATTAAAATATAATAAACATAATAAAAAACATTATACTACAAATATATCTAAATATAATAAACATGAAAATCAATTATCAAAATAAGCATTAATGTTAATGAATGAAATAAAAACATAATACAAAACATAAAATTGACAAATATTCATTATATTTCAAATATATTAAAATATAATAAACATTAATGTTAAGGAATGAAATAAAAATATAATACAAAACATAAAATTAACCAATATTCATTATATTACAAATATATTAAAATATAATAAACTTTAAAATGAATTATCATAAATTACAAAATATAATAAACATGAAATTGACAAATATTTCAAAATCTAATATATAATAAGTATGTCTATCAAGGAATGAAGATATAATATATAATAAGCATTATATATGATGACATAATATATATAGTAAGCATGTATATAAGGAATGAAGTCAATAAATAGAAAACCTTATAGGATAGATATTTTAAAATATAATAAGAATAGAAATTAAGGAATCAATTAAAATTTAATAGAATGCATGTGAGGTGAATTAATATTACATCATAACTATATTAAAATATAATAAGCATGAATAAGACAATAAGATAATAAATTTAAGAAACATTGAAATGAATTAATGTCAATAATACAAAACATGAAATTGACAAATATTTCAAAATCTAATATATAATAAGTATGTATGTCAAGGAATGAAGATATAATATATAATAAGCATTATATATATGATGACATAATATATATAGTAAGCATGTATATAAGGAATGAAGTCAATAAATAGAAAACCTTATAGGATAGATATTTTAAAATATAATAAGAATAGAGATCAAGGAATCAATTAAAATTTAATAGAATGCATGTGAGGTGAATTAGTATTACATCATAATTATATTAAAATATAATAACCATGAATAAGACAATAAGATAATAATTTTATATTAAAATATAAATATTTTAAAATAAACTAATATAAAATATTATAAAATAAATATTTAAAAATATATTAACTATAAAAATCAAAATCAAAGTGAATTAATAATAAATAAATTCAACGAATTAATTAAGACATTTTATATGATAAATATTTCAAAATACAACAAGCATGAAAATCACATAAACTCAAAGAATTAATTAAAACAATAATACAAGATATTATATGATAAATATTTTAAAATATAATAAGCATGAAAATCACATAATGGACTATTATATTATTTGTCATTTAATTTGGTATTTTTTAGGTGGAAAAATTAGAGTTATTGGTTTGTAGGGGTTAGTTTAAGGGTAAGTCCCATTTTGATGGTTTAGGGTTTATAATTTTTAAGTGTCTATTTGATGACTTGAACGATCATTTTTGGGGTCAAAACTTTACAAGAAAATTTTGCATCATCTTGACATCTTTTTACACCTCAAGATATTTCCAATGGCATGAAGATAATCAAAATTAGTATGAGGAAGTTATGCCTCCCATAAATTGACCTATTCTATTGATCACCATGTTACCGAGTAGATGCCACGTCAACTTCCATTACTCACACATGTGGAGCTAGTCACATGTGGACATTCAAAAAGATTTAATAGAGGGTCCAAAACCATAATATTAATTATGGGTTGAAGCATGTAAAAACCCTAACACGAACCCTACACGACTATCAAGTCATATCAAAATACTAGGCCACTAGGAAAGGAAGGGGTTCTTGCACTTTGTATTTCTCTATAGTTAAGTAGAGCCTCTAGGCGTGAGATATTGATGTAGAAGAAAGGAGGTAGAACATTTTATCATAGCCATATTGACCATAGTGCCCACAGAATCTCCATTGTGAGTGCCCCTTTCTTTGTATTTGCATTTCATAAACAAGAAGAGAAGAATAGGGCATAGGCCTCACCTTCTAGCTCACTCTTTCAAGTATTGGGTTTGTTATCCCCCATTCCTAGGGATAACTAAGGAGATGATGTCTCGATGCCCTCGGGTTGTAGAAATGGAGTACCGAGAGATGGATTGACCAATAGTGTCCACTTACACAGATGGATCCCCGCCTCACCACCATACTTCTCCATTCGTTATGATGGCATTCGCCACACCATCTTGCCTTGAGAGGATGGTGGATCTTGCTCCATGAGGTACATGTCACGTATTTTGGTATGTATCACTTTAATACATGAGGATTTGAATATGTTGCATTAAAACTTGTTTATGGAACATTTTGCTTGGAAATTATGTTTTTTTCCTTATTTCACCTTAATGAGTGTCATGATTTCCTAGTAAGTGGCCGCCCTTGGGTAAAGGGTTTTAACGAGGTGTTTTGTTTGAAGGGCTTTCATACCGCTTCCATTCATACTTACCACTTTCCATTACTTCTTCTCTTTCGTGTCCCCATATTTTAGGTCTTGGGGCTTATTGGCCCAACAAGGGCATGTATCCCATTTCATGGGAAGGAGGGGCGGAAGGCCCAAAGGCTTAGCCAATTATTTATCTTTGTTCCTAAAAGTTAATGCTACAACCATTAGGGTTGTAGAAAACACTCTCTCTCACTCATTTCCTACTAATATACCACTAAAGTTTACTTGCAAACCTAGATTATTGTTCTATTGATCATTAACTATTGTTTTGACGGTTTACATGTTCATTTTTGTGGCTAGATCTTGCTGCTATAGAAAAAAAATTCTACAACCATAAGGATGCCCTAATATATTGTTGATAACATCATTTTTAAACCCTCTTTCACCTTCAAAACTTGTGTCTAAGTATCGACATATTACCTGCATGTTTAGTACTTAATTGCCAAATAGTTATTTGATGTTTTGCTTGGCTATTTTTGCAGTTATATATATATTTGTTCTGCTGCAATTTTGGGACAGAAAGGTTTCTTGCTTGTTCCCCTTGGTTTTAATGCTTGTTTCTCGATCAATTGTCTTGTTCATGGTAGGGCTAACACTGTGGTGCATGTACTCAATGCTTGGAAACCACTCTTCACCAAAAATATGTCATCACCAAGCCTTTATCCTTCTCCAAATATAAGCTATAGGGGTTTTCACAATCATCTTATTAGCTTCCATCTCAATCCCCCTAGGGTCATCGGGATTCCCCCCTTCTGGCGACTTATCTTCACTAAAGCAAGGGAAGTGTCTATCTAAGGTGACAGTGGGTAGGTACTCCCATAGTTGTCTCACTCTTATGGCTTAGTTCGAGCTTTTCCCAACCTACAATTGGTGGCTCTAACTTAGAAGATAAATAATATGAGAAATCTCGAGATAATGAAGACCTAGAAAAAGAGTCGAAAAAAGGGCTAGAGAAATAACTCTACGTGTACACTTGTATGAAGCTTCTGAATTTTTATTTAAGCTCATGAACGTTTAGTTATATTATTGTCCATATTTATGGAATTAAAATGTTTCGAAAGTTTTGAAACTTCCAACATTTCGAGTGGACACTCCACCCATCATCATGGACCAAAGAAGCTAAAGAGTGAGAAAAGAGTGTCAAGATATTAGAAAAAATAGGATGAGAGGATTAACATAGTAGTTGATGAAGGGAAAAAATGTCCAATGATAAAGTGATTTTTTTTTTAATTATTCAATTAGTCGTAAAGCCCTTAAGATTTGAGAATAAAAGTAAAAATTATTTAATTAAATTGAAAACCAAGGGTCCATAAAAAATTATATTAGCCCTAAAGCCGTTAATATTTGTGATCAAAGTAAAAATTAATTCATTAATAAATTAAATTGAGAACTAAAGGGCCAATAGAAATTTCAAAAAACTTAAAAAAGAAGAGTAAGTTCCAAGGGTTAATGGTAAAAGGATAAATAATAGAAGAGGTTAAAATAAAGAGAACTACATAAGAGAAAAGCTAGGAAAATAACTACCCAAATAAGGTTTCATGTTCAAGGGGATGGATGATAGGGGATGAATTCAAAGAACACATTTGAAGAATAAAAATGATCTACAAATCCACTTTAAGAATAACACATTCGAAGAATAAAAATGTTCTACAAATCCACTTTAAGAATAAAGGGTCTTACAAATAATTCGAGAGAATTTAGAATGGCAATAATCCCAGGTTCTTAAGCATGCTATGTGTGGTTCAAAAGAAGATAAATACCAACATAATTCAAATCATTGAAATCAATCATAACAAGATTTCAAATAAATGGTTCTAAAGAAGGGAAATATCAACATAATTCAAATCACTAAAATCAAGCATAACAAGAATTAAAATAATTACTTGGAGGAAAGAGTACAAATACATGCCCTAATGAACTTGGAATATAGTGTAGTTAATTGATAATGACAATACCACAATTTTTTTTGTGTTTGCATGGATAGTTTGAAAAAATAGATAGGTAATATTAAATGATATTCGAGAAAAATAATAGAAATACATAGGTAATATTAAATGATATTCTAGAAAACAATTAGAGAATGCAACTCTAAGTTTCCTCCAGCACATGCCAAGAGCTCTCTGATCATGTTAATGCCAATTGGTATGGTACAATAGCACTTTTTTGCATTAAAAAAAGACCCTCACAATAAAAACAATTTGCAAGACAAGATTAAGTTATGTATTTATTCATTTTCAAATCTAATATGATATCTAGATCCAACTCAAACATTTATGTGTTGTTCAAAAATTATAGAATGAATGTAGTTTGAAAGAAAGGTCATTTGATTCTAGAGTCATTCATTTGTTTAACCATTAATATTAAAATTCTAAGTAGTATCATGCATTTACTATGCACAAAGTTAGGATGATGACTTCTTAGCCCAAGCCCATATTTCAAACTAGAACACAACTTAAAATGGAGGTGCAATGTAAACAAAGTTATCCATAAATGTGTTAATTAGTGAAGAAGGTGAGTTTGAACAATAATCCTTCTTATGAAATTTTAATATGCACCTCGCACTTCTTCAAAAATAGGTTAAATGAAAATGAACATTTTTCTGGGCCACCATTTTCTGTAAAACACTTCTAGGAGGTACTGTGAACCTTTTGACATGTTGTGACGTGGTCAATTTTGAACCCCTATACCCACGGCTCTCGAGGACTACTCCTCAAAGAATTGGATGGTCCTTGTTATTCATCATTTCCATTATATGGTCCTTGTTATTCATCATTTCCATTCTAGACGGATTCAGGTTCCTCAGATTCTTGTATTACGCTTGTACATTCAAGATTCTGAGCTATTCAGCTTAAACAAGTGAATATATTTGTGATAATGTTGAACTATCTAGCATTTTATGTATTTATTCACCCGCTTATTCAAATAAATTTGATCTCTTTGAGAGTTGCCGAAATTTCGTTTATTTTCGGTCCCTTCATAATAAAAAATTTAGTGTTGGGTTCATTACACGTCATACAAAGCTAAGTTGGTATTGGTAATCCAAAAGTGAATAAATTTTACATTGCAGTTTCTTTACTTGTATGAACTATAATTGCATCATTAAATCAGTTTATTTTTTTAAATTCTGAATACCTCATTTGTTTTAACAAAACTAAATTTTTTGATTCAATATCTTACTATAGCTTATGGATCATTGGGAAGGCTTTGGAAATTGAAAAATATTTTGATAATTTTAATTGAGAAGATGGATATAGATTTTATCAATGTTGGAAATGGACTTTAGAAATTAAAAAATATCCTAATAATTTTGGGTTAGTTATTTTTTTTTATCTTTTCTCTTATGTAATTCTCTTTATTTTACCCTTTTCTATTATCCTTTTACCATTAACCCTCTAAGCTTACTCTTCTCTTTTAAGTTTTTTGAAATTTCTTTTGACCTCTTAGCTCTCAATTTAATTTATAATCAATTATTTTTTTTACTTTTGATGACAAATCTTAACTGCTTTAGGGCTAATTCAATATTTTATGTTCTTTTGATTTTGATTTTTTTTTACTTTTAATCTCAAATCTTAAGGGTAATTGAATAATTAAATATTTTTTCACTTTATCATTGGGCATGTTTCCCTTCATCAACCTCAATGTTAATCCTCTCATCGTATTTATTCTAATATCTTGACATTCTTTTCTCACTCTTTAGTTTCTTTGATCCATGATGATTGGTGGAGTGTCTACTCTAAATGTTGGAAGTTTCAAAACTTTCAAAACAATTTAATTCCATAAAAATGGACAACAATATAACTAAATGTTTATGAGCTTAACTAAAAGCTCAGAAGCTTCATGCAAGTATACAAGTAGAATGCCTCAATAAAGTATGAATATATAATTTGAGTGAGCCTGATGGTTAAGAACAAGTGTTACCTCTTAAAAAATCACAAGTTAAAATCTAAAATAGAGAAAGAGTCTCATACACTAATTTGTAAATAATTTGTATTTGTCCCAAAAAAATACCACAAAAAATCCAACTTGTAACAAGTTTAAACTTCTTCATCATTTTACATTTGATTAGACTTAGAGTGTTTGCAATCTTGGGATAACAAATAATAGAATTTTAATCTTAATAAATAATTAATAAAAAACTCTATATTTCAAAAAATGATATTTTAAGTATGATCGCTTGAAACAAAGTCCAATCAAAGAGATGGCTCAAACATTCTTATTTTTCTTCACTTAAGAATTGTATTCTTGTTTATAGATTTAAATAAATATAAACTTAAACTTAATAAAAAAGGTAACCCTTCTTTTCTTACAACCACTAAAATTACACTTAATTAACATTATTAAATTAATTACTTATCTTAAATTAAATATTTATTTATCATATTAAAAAATTATTTCATATTAAATTAAATCACATTTAACATAGTTATCAATTTAATGAGAACTGTTACTAACTTAATGAGAACCGTGACCTCAAAACGAGAACTCTGGCCAAAAAAACCCATATTTTTGCATAAAAAACATCAAAATCAACCCCCAAATAAAAAAGTGGTGCTACCGGTAGCACCATTTTTTTAAACGGGGTCAAAATTACATCATTTTTCAAACGTTGCCTTCAAAACTTAGAGAGTAGCTCAGAAAAACCTTAAAATTAGCACCTAAAAACAAAAAAGATGTTTTTGATTTTTTTTTTTCTTTTCAAAACGTTAAATTTTGAGATCATTTGAAATCGTACTTTTATCACTTGGTACCATTAAAACCAAAACCTCAAAATCAACCATCAAATTGAAAAGCACTGCTACCGGTAGCACCCATTCTAAAATTGGGGTATTAAAATGACACATTTTTATAATGTGGTAAAAGAACTCATCATTACTATAAACAAAATCATAAAAACAACCTTTAAATGTTTACTTTTTAAATGTTATCATCATGCAAAGGACAAAGTAATACATAATGCCATGAAAATATCATAATATACTTTAAAAATTCAACGTCACTTTTTAATAATTTTTTCCTTTTAACAATAAAAAAGTAAATACAAGTTACATTGAATGAAACATAAATAGTTTCTTAAAAGTATTGTTATATTTCCCATATTCAAAACATATGAGCTAAGAAATTTTATTATATTATCCATAATAAAAAAACATATCATTCATAAAACACAACAAAAGATTATAACTTCATGTAAGATCATATGTAAGTTCAATGGTCTTTTTTAGTTACCATACAAACATCATATGGATAAAAAATTCTTAAAATGTTCCATACACTTATTCAGATTGACTCATGGTTTCTGAAATACTATCACAGTCTACATTGTCTTCAGATGAATGTTTTGATGAAGATGTAGATGATCCATACTCTTCTCTATTATCGATGAATGCACCATCTGAGTCTACATGCATGCCCAACATTTCAGATGTCAAATTCCTTTTAGATCTACGACTAGGT
>ML785008.1:383346-398968 GCA_009831015.1 Picea engelmannii
TTAGCTTTATTGGATTAATGGTGATAAAGGTTAGAGTAGTATTGTTAAATATGGTACATATTGTTAATTATTGTTAATTATATTGTTAAATATATTGTTAAATATTGTTGAATATATTGTTAAATATATTGGAAATATATTGTTAAAAATTGTTAAATATGGTATTGATAGTAGTATCGTTATATATTGTTAAATAGTAGTGATGTTGTATGTTAGATATATCCGTCAGGCAAGGTAATACTGTTGGAAGTTGTAATAATTGTTAAAGTGATTTTTGTAAAAGTAATATGGTGTTGATAGTAGTATTGTTAATAATCATGGCCTTTTAAGGTAGCATTGTTAGGGTAAATATCAAATAATGTAGTGTCATGAAATGTTAGGTTTATGAATTTTAATTCAATAGAACATAATGAAGGGAAGGGCAATGAATTGTTGGGTTAATGCTTTTTGGCCAAGCTAAGGCTAAGACTATTAGGATGCTCGGAATGATTAATGGATGTAATGTATGATGTTAAAGCTTATGGACTTGCAATAGGTAAAGGAAGAATGTGTGGCATACTTATGTTATTGAATAATTGTTTATAAATTTCGTAATTGTTATATATTGTTTTGAAATATGAAATGGTGTTGCTCGTACCGTATAAAAATTGCAAGGTTAGAGTTGAATGTATGACCTTTATTTTTATTTCAATGTTATTGTAATTAGCGATGAAATGATATGGTTATCCTTTTGTGAGGTTAGTGTAATCTATCGATATTGATAAGACATACTTAGTGGAATGTCCTGGATTTACGTACCATAAGCTACTCGGAGTTAGTAATTGAGGGTTGTTGATTCATTTGATTAATGTTGAACTTAGGTGTCGTGGTCGGAGTCCTTTGTCACGCACCATCTGTAAAGGACGTAGTCGTCCTTCTTGTTTATGTTGCACTTGATAGTATTCAGTTGGTTGCTTGGTTGGTTGTGTCGGGCGGGATATAGTCACCTTCTATAGCCTTAGCATATATGTCTGTGTGTATTTTCTATGTAAAGGATCCAGTGCTGTATCAAGAGTCTCGGGCCCTTTAAAGGCAGGGTTCCACTCTTGCAACACACCTGACGGAGGTTACTAGTTTCTGCCTGAGCAGTCAGCCAGGAGCCTGTCTAATGTTCTTTCGAGAAGACATAAGACTAAAATCCCTGCTTTTCTGTGCAGAAATAGTAAACTCTACTGTTGGATCCTTCCCTCTGTGACCGTACTGTACTTAACAGCTGGTGTCATTTTCTGCTTACAGCTACTAGTTGTATGCCTTATGTTTAGGGGTGTTTATTGCTTGTTGTCTCTGTGATGTGTCGGGGTCATCTTGTTGTATTCGTCTTACTTGCGTCATGTTGGGGTCGGGTTAGTAGTTTCTGCCTGAGAAATCGGCCAGGAGCCTGTCTAATCTTCTTTCGGGAAGACATAAGACTAAACGCCCTGCTTTCCTGTGCAGAAATAGTAACCCTAACCCCATGGACTCTTACCCCGGTGTCTTACTGTGCACCCTAGTATATCTTAATGTTTGTGTTGTGCGCCTTATGCCTATGGTCGTATACTGTTGCAGTTACTCGTTGTGTGCCTTCAGTTTTACCTTGCTGTGGTTACGTCTTGTTGGTTGTCGAGTGGCGTCGTATAGTTAAGTGTGTTGTTACCTCTTCGCGCGCACACACACCTTACACAAAAAAATTTGCACCTGTATTCAGAGTTGTTGTCATAACAAGGAGGTTCATTACATATGGTATCAGAGCCGGTTTGACCCGCAACTTGGGATTCGCCACGACTTTCGTTGACTTGATTGGATTGATTATACTGTTGTTGATTGAGTTGATTGTGTGTGTGCAGGTAATCATGGTTAGAGGACGCTGCGGAGGCAGACAACGGGGTGCTAGGGGAGGAGGCGTGACACCTCCAGCAGCTTCCATGCCTGAGGGGTCTAACCCCCAGGGAGGCGAGTAGGTTCTTGGACAGGAGCAGATCAAAGTTGTCGATGTCGTGGGGATGATGAGATCTTTTCAGCACATGTCCGAGGCGTTGATCAGCCGCTTGGACAGAGATGAGGCCAGGGCACCGGCACCTGCTGAGGTTCTGCTGCGCACACCGACCGTTACAGGTAGCATTCACCGTGAACTCGAGAAGGTAAAATTTCCCGAGTTCTTTGGTGCCCCGGACGACGCAGCTGCCGAGGCATGGTTGGAGAATATGGCGATGTGCTTCACACTTCGCGATTATACCTCCAACATGAAGGTCCGCATGGCGGTCTTTCAATTGAAGCAGAGCGCTCTTCTATGGTGGAAGACGCTCCTGCCGCAGCTAAACATGGTTGTTGAGGACGTGTCATGGGAACTGTTCGAGGAACGGTTCTGAGAGAGGTATCTTTCTGAGGAATTTATTGAGCGTCAACTCAACGAGTTCAACACCTTACGACAGGGAGGTCATACAGTGCCCGAGTACGAGGCACATTTTATGGAGCTACTCTGGTATGCTCCGCACCTGAACACTAAGAAGCTCAAGGTCAACAGGTTCGTGTTTGGCCTTAACGACAGCCTGCGTGCGAAGGTTAGGATCTTGATGCCTCAAACCTTGCATGACACTGTCCAAAAGGCCCTCATAGTAGAGGAGGATCTTATCAGTGGGGGTCGAACCAGGACTCCAGTGAGACCTGCAGGGCAGGGTTCATCTGGTGCACCGTAGCAGCAGACACCAGCGAGACACACACCGGGGTATCGTGGCTTCCAAAGGGGATCCCCTTTTGCTACACCACGTTGACCTCTACCTCAGCAGCAGACACCTTACCGAGGACCGCAGCAGCAGCAACAACATCACCCGCAGCGGCAACAGTTTAGGCCTGTTCAGCAGAACAGACCAAGTTTCCAGGCCAGTGGGCCATCATCTTCTACTTCGGGTACCAGGACTACTGGGCCAAAGAAGGGGTGTTGGACGTGTGGGGAGCCACACTACCAGTGCGACTGTCATGTGGAGAGGACCAGAGCGTTCAGATCAGCCGGACCCACTACAGTGGGAGATATGGGCAAGGCCCATCGAATTCACGCAGCGGTGAATAATCGCCAGGCAGAGCACCAGTCGACGATGCTCGAGACGACTAGTACTGTCGCTGACCAGATCCTTTGTATTTTGATAGACCCAGGTGCTACTGAGAGTTTCATTTCTTCTGGTGCAGCGCTAAAAAGGATTAAGGTAAATGCAGTCGAACAGGACAAGTTTAGCTTCGTAGAGATGGCTTCTGGAGCCAAACAGAAAGTTGGAGGAAAGGTTATGGGTTGTGACCTTAACCTGGGAGAGTTTGTCACAAGGGTCAACTTGTACGTCACGATATTAGGGTATTATGACGTCGTGGTTGGTATGGATTGGTTGGAATCGCATGAGGTGATACTCAACTACAAGACGAAACGGTTGATCTTGATCGATAATGAAGGACAGAGATGGGTGATTGTAGGATGGAACCAGGGAGTATCCCTGAGGTTCGTCTCTTCCTTACAGTTACGGAAGAGTATGCGCAAGGGGTGCAAGATTTATGCGATCCTTGTGCTAAACGAAAAGGGAGTAGCAGAAGGTCTAGAACACCTTCCGGTGGTGAAGGAGTTTGCGGACGTATTTCCAGAGGAGTTGCCTGGCATACCGCCAGAAAGAGAATTGGAGTTTACTATAGACCTGAAACCGGGGATCGAACCGATAGCAAGAACTCCTTATCGGATGTTGACCCCGGAGTTGCAAGAGCTGAAAATGAAACTAAAGGAGTTGTTAGACCTGGCACTGATACACCCTAGTGTGTCACCGTGGGGTGCACCAGTTATTTTCATTCGGAATAAGGACGGATCATGGAGGCTTTGCATTGATTACTGTCAACTGAAAAAGGATACGATCAAGAATCAATATCCCTTACCAAGAATTGATGATCTGTTCGATCAAATGAAGGGGGTGACAGTGTTCTCCAAGATCGATTTGCGATCAGAGTATCACCAGTTACGAATCAAGGAGGACGACGTCCCTAAGACCGCTTTTAAGATGATATTTGGACATTATGAGTTTACTGTTTTACCGTTTGGATTGACAAACGTCCTAGGGGTATTCATGAGTTTGATGAACGGGGTGTTCCGCGAGTACTTGGAAAAGTTCTTCCAAGTATTCATTGATGATATTTTGATCTACTCTCGGATGACGGGGGGGCATGACGAACACTTGCGCTTGGTGCTACAGTGTTTGCGAGAGCACAAATTGTATGAGAAGTTGTCCAAATGCTCTTTTTATCAATCCAGGATTCACTACTTAGGGCATGTCATCTCCGGCGAAGGTATCGCCGTGGATCCAGCCAAGGTTGAGGCTATTATGGAATGGCCTGCACCGACGAATGTCACAGAAGTGCATATTTTTATGGGTTTAGCATGATACTATCGACGGTTTGTCAAAGGATTTTCAAGGATAGCAAATCCGATCATGGAATTGCAGAAGAAAAACAAGAAGTTTGTTTGGACAAAGAAATGCGCGGAAGCATTTAGGAGGCTTAAGGAGTTGTTGACAACAGCGCCGATACTAAAGGTCCCTGACATGGATGCAAACTTCTTGGTATGCACTGACGCATCCAAGGAAGGGTTAGGCGGGGTCCTGATGCAAGATGGATGAGTGATTGCTTACATTTCGAGGAAACTAAGAAGGCATGAGGAAAACTACGCGACGCATGATTTGGAGTTATTAGCCATAGTATATGCCTTAAAGGTATGGAGACACTACCTTGTTAGATGAAAATTTGAATTAAAGACTGATCATTGTGGATTGCAACACATTTTTACGCAAAGCGACCTGAACGTGCGACAACAGCGTTGGTCGGAATTTCTTAGCGAGTACGACTTTGAGATTACTTACATAAAGGGAACAGTGAATCGAGTGGCGGATGATTTGAGTCAGAGACCACGGATCTTTTCAATGTTGCCTCTTCAGATGAATCTACGTGAGAAGATTCTCACTTTACAGCGTGACGATGACTGGTACAAAGAAGTCGAGGATTTTATTGGACAAAACACAATGATGGTACCACGATATGAGGGGTATTCATTTGATAGTGATGGTTTATTGAGGTTTAGAGGTTGGATTTACGTACTGCCAAATGACGAGTTGAGGATGTTGATCCTGAGCGAGGCTCATAGAGCAGTTTACATGGCTCACTCGGGAGTTACGAAGATGAGGGCAGACCTTAAGCCCTTGTTCTTCTGGAAGGGAATGAAGGCCGGCATAGTCAACCTTGTGGCTAGATGTCTCGAGTGTCAGCAGGTAAAGGCTGAACATAGACACCCGACAGGATTACTTCAACCCCATGCCATTCCAGAATCGAAATGGGAAGTAATTTCAATGGATTTTATTGTTGGATTGCCACTGACGGCAAGGAGACACGACTCGATTTTTGTAGTAGTAGACACTCTGACGAAGAGTGATCACTTTATTCCTGTGCATACGACGTATCAGGCACCGGACATAGCGAGAGTTTTCATCAGTGAGATTGTGAGGCTGCATGGCATGCCTAAGAAGATTATATCCGATCGAGGATCGGTGTTTACCGGACGATTTTGGACGAGTTTCCAAGAGGCCTTGGGAACTCAACTTAACTTTAGTACTGCGTATCACCCAGAGACTGACAGACAGACGGAACGAACGAGCCAAACCTTGGAGGACATGTTGCGCATGTACGTGATGGACCAACAAAAGCGTTGGGAGGAATTCTTGCCGCTAGTAGAGTTCGCTTACAAAACAGTTACCATAGCACCATTAAGATGGCGCCTTTTGAGTTCCTTTATGGGCGATCGTGTCGGACGCCCTTGAGTTGGGATCGGCTTGAGGATAGGGTCCTAGTGGGACCAGAAGCGATCCAAGAAATGAAAGAGAAAATGCAAATCATAAGACAAAGGATTAAAGAGGCACAGGATCAACAGAAGAGTTATGCCGATGCGCACCGAGTCGACCGTAGTTATGAGGTCGGCGATCGAGTCTTCTTGCGGGTTAAACCGCATAAGAGTTCGATCAAGTTTGGAAAGGGAGATAAACTCTCTCCTAGGTTCATGGGACCTTTGGAGATTGTGGAGATTGAGGCGTATGCACGATGTTTTTCATGTATTTGTTTTGAGACATTATATTAGTGATCCTACACACATGATTGACATGAGTTCCTTGCAGGTATCGGACGAGGGAGCGCTCACGGCTGAGCCAGTCCACATTTTAGATCATCTCATTTGACAGTTACGACGTCGAATGGTAGATCAGGTCAAGGTCCAGTGGGACAATTATAGTCTGCACTCGGTGACCTGGGAGGACGCATATGATATGCGCCAACAGTTTCCATTTTTGTTTGATAGATAGACTTATGATACTGGGGTACTTATGATATTGTGGTACACTTATTTCAGCATTTATACTGAGAAACTTCGGGACGAAGTTTAGACCAAGAGGGGTGTATGTAACATCCCGCTCTGGCGCACTTACAAACTTATTCTTTGAGGACACTTGCTTGCAAGTGATCTAGACCTTTCTGATATTAATACATTTATCCTTGATGATGAGGCATTATGATAGATGACAGGATGCTTTTCTATTGTTATATACAGGTGCTATTGACTCAGTTTATTTGAGTGTGTAGGGTTTTTGACCTGGAGGATGCAGAGGCATCGATGGAACCCTTGGACTCCAGATTGAGTCAGGGAGTGTGATATTTGAGTTGATTTATTTACCATGATATTTATTGATTTGATGATATGTTGTTGACATGTTCTGACATGATGGTTAATGATGCAGGCTGATGATAGCTTGCCGACCAGAATCACATATGGAGTAAAATGGCCACACATGATTCCAGAGAGGTTGAGGGAGAGGTGTGGACAGCAGCCCTGCCACAGCCTACTAGCACTCTCTCCGTGGCTCGAACTGTAGGTTAACGATTACCTAGTTCGAGAGGACCCACGATGCCATGAGAGCAGACTGCGACAGTCGCTCACGATGATTCTAAGGGGCGCACAATAAGGCGGTGGCCTTATTCCTTAGAGCCCTTACTCTCCCACAAGTTCACCTGGCGGAGTGTTGACTCCAGGGGTTATAGATGTCTACCAATCCATCAAGTCAGTGAGTGGAACCCTTGGACCACGTGGTGCATCCTGAAGGGAACGTCGCGCAAAGAAATACAAGTCAGCGAGTGGCACCCTTGGAGCATGTGGTGCATCCTCAAGGGCACGTCGCGCAATAGAAGCAAACGAGGCGAGTATCACCCTTGGAGCACGTAGTGCGTCCTGAAGGGCACGTCGCATTGATGATGATGATGAGACTAACTAGATGACCCTAAGACCTTAACGCCTGATAAAATTATTAAAACGACTCCCCTAATGAATTGTTGCCTAGTTCAATCTAAACCTAAAATTAAAACATCTCAAAGATAAAATTCTAATAAGCCCTAAGTAAAGATCCTACAAAAATAAACATAAGGGCGTAAACTAAAACCCTCCTATGTGTTCGTTAAAGTCTTCTTAATTTAAGGGGGGGGTAGAGTAATGAGGGAGATAAAGTAATTGAAACCCATGGTTTTTAAATGATAAGAAGAAATAAACTAATTAAAGTGTGGGAGTATAAAAGTTAGGATTTTAGAAATACAATGAAAGGTTTATTGAGTGCTTTTATCTTTTTGGGTTTTGAAAAAAAAAGAAAATATATATATATATATATATATATATATAATAAAAAAATAAAACAAGAGAGAAATAAAAAAATAGAAATGAGGAAACTTGTAATAAAGGAAACTTGTAATAAAGGAAACTTAATAATGGAAAGTAGGAGACCTAGGGTAAAAAGCTAAAAGGAATCAGAAATTAAGGAATTACTAAAAATCAACAACTTCATTTTAGGAAGGTTATTAAAAGCAGGAGAGGGGATCTAGGAACCCTAGGAGTAATTTTAGGAGCGACTTTAGGGGGAGTGAGGGAAATGAGTCTTTTATTTAAATTAAAGAAATTTAATTTGGAGAAACATGGGGGATGAGTGACACTTGGATGACAAAGAATGTTTAGAGATTTGTCATTAAAAATTAATTAAATAATGATTTAGGAAAGTAGGTGGCTCTCAAATTTCTATAAAAGAAGGGGAAAAGAAGGAAGAAGGCATAAACGGTTAGCGTAATGTTATGCTGCCGGATTGTGGCTTGACGGATTGCTTGTGAGGAGTTGGGTTTATCTCAGCTGTATTGGAGTGGTAGCTCAGCCTTGGAGGCGAGCTAAGATGCTAGTCTTATCTCTGGAGCTTGTGCAGCCCCTTTGCGGCTCGGGGGGCTAAGGGGGAAGCAGAGTACCCCTAGCAATTGGCTGGGAGGTACCGGTGAGCATTCTATGGTCAGCAAGCAGAAGCAGCACGGAGTGCGGGAAGCGGCACGAAGCGTGGTACGTCATCCGAGGCAAGCGAGAGGCAAAGGTATGAATTTTATTTCTGGTAGAGTAAATTGTCTAGTTATTCTCTTATGCGGTTATGATGAATTATAATAAGATGTTGCTTCAGCTATGGTGGTTCGTTTGTATGCTACAGCGATAATGTTCTAGAAACCTTTTGTGGGGTAGATGTTTGGAATTGTTGTCATTGTATGCCGAAATTTGTCTTTATTAGTTATCCTTGCGTCCTAGAAATTAGCCGAGATGGATATCGTTGGTATTCTGGCAATTGTTTGAATTTGTTATCGTTGCATTCTGGCCATGAGAAGAATGTATGTGTTGGGCGTTTCTTTTTTTGGCATGCATTGTAGATATTGGGCGTTTTTTTTTTCTGCGTTTCAAATGTGTTAATGACCTACGTTTACTGAGATGTGGGGCCTTGAATGCCTTTCGTTTTTGTTATTGACCCCAAGGGTTCTGATCCTTTCTGGTAATTGAATGCTATTGTTGTTTATTGATCACGAAGGTCGTAAAATCGTTGGGCATCTCATTTTTTTTTCATTTTTGTGTTCCTATATCATCGTTGGGCATCTCGTTTTTCTTTTCGCATTCCTATAAAATCGTTGGAATTCATTTTCATTATGGAATTCCTGTGTAATCGTTTTTTGAATTTGCGTTCCTGCAAATTTCGCTGAGGGAAACGATGATACATTCCTGTCAACGTTGGCATTTCGCCCCTTTTTCATTACTGCGTCCTGTATACCCGTTTGCATTACGTTTTACTGTGACTCAATGTGCTGAAGGTGATGGTGTTCGTTCCTGTAAACGCGTCAGGAATTTCCCATGTGGTCCCCTGCGTTTTTTGGGGGTCTTCTTTGAGGTTAACCCTCCCGACATTTTCTAAAACTCTGTCTGCTTTTCATTAACTTTAATCTCTGCATTCCTTGTGGTCTACGTTGAGTTATGGTAGCCATCTTCAGTGACTGTGGGCGTTTTCCCATTAGAGGCCTACGTTATACATGATTGTTGGGCGTCTCCATTGACCTGGGCGTTTATTTCCATTTGTGGGTTGTCGTATGTGTCATATCATTCTAATGGCTGGGTGTGTTCCTAAATCCGCGTGTGATTGCATAGATGCGCGTGTGGCTTCTGCGTTTTAGTTGGGTCATCTTGGTCTGCGCCTTCTCCATTGGTTGTGGTCGAGGTCAGCACGATCTCCAATAGGGTTGATTTTTATGCTGCCAGCCAAATGACTTTAACGCCATCTCCTTTTTTTTTAATGAATGCTCGATGAATAAAAGAATTTAAATACAAACATTTTGTTCTTCCATTAAGAATAGTTAAACCTGCGAAAGCCCCTCGTAAATGGAATGTATTCCCTTTTTGTTGTTACTATTGAATGAGTTCTGCCTTATTTACAGCTGTATTCTAACTCGCTTAAGTTCTCGCATATCTTACTACAGCTTTCTAGTTATGCTATTATTGGGAGAAGTTATGCCTCTTTCCTTTCATGAAATAATGACATTGTTGTATTGGAAGTAAAGGGTTTTATTACCGTTTCTTAGCTTTATTGGATTAATGGTGATAAAGGTTAGAGTAGTATTGTTAAATATGGTACATATTGTTAATTATTGTTAATTATATTGTTAAATATATTGTTAAATATTGTTGAATATATTGTTAAATATATTGGAAATATATTGTTAAAAATTGTTAAATATGGTATTGATAGTAGTATCGTTATATATTGTTAAATAGTAGTGATGTTGTATGTTAGATATATCCGTCAGGCAAGGTAATACTGTTGGAAGTTGTAATAATTGTTAAAGTGATTTTTGTAAAAGTAATATGGTGTTGATAGTAGTATTGTTAATAATCATGGCCTTTTAAGGTAGCATTGTTAGGGTAAATATCAAATAATGTAGTGTCATGAAATGTTAGGTTTATGAATTTTAATTCAATAGAACATAATGAAGGGAAGGGCAATGAATTGTTGGGTTAATGCTTTTTGGCCAAGCTAAGGCTAAGACTATTAGGATGCTCGGAATGATTAATGGATGTAATGTATGATGTTAAAGCTTATGGACTTGCAATAGGTAAAGGAAGAATGTGTGGCATACTTATGTTATTGAATAATTGTTTATAAATTTCGTAATTGTTATATATTGTTTTGAAATATGAAATGGTGTTGCTCGTACCGTATAAAAATTGCAAGGTTAGAGTTGAATGTATGACCTTTATTTTTATTTCAATGTTATTGTAATTAGCGATGAAATGATATGGTTATCCTTTTGTGAGGTTAGTGTAATCTATCGATATTGATAAGACATACTTAGTGGAATGTCCTGGATTTATGTACCATAAACTACTCGGAGTTAGTAATTGAGGGTTGTTGATTCATTTGATTAATGTTGAACTTAGGTGTCGTGGTCGGAGTCCTTTTTCACGCGCCATCCGTAAAGGACGTAGACGTCCTTCTTGTTTATGTTGCACTTGATAGTATTCAGTTGGTTGCTTGGTCGGTTGTGTCGGGCAGGATATAGTCACCTTCTGTAGCCTTAGCATATATATCTGTGTGTATTTTCTATGTAAAGGATCCAGTGCCGTATCAAGAGTCTTGGGCCCTTTAAAGGCAGGGTTCCACTCTTGCGACACACCTGACGGAGGTTACTAGTTTCTGCCTGAGCAGTCGGCCAGGAGCCTGTCTAATATTCTTTCGAGAAGACATAAGACTAAAATCCCTGCTTTTCTGTGCAGAAATAGTAAACTCTACTGTTGGATCCTTCCCTCTGTGACCGTACTTTACTTAACAATTGCTGTCATTTTCTGCTTACAGCTGCTAGTTGTACGCCTTATGTCTAGGGTCATTTATTGCTTGTTGTCTCTATGATGATTCGGGGTTGTCTTGTAGTATTCGTCTTACTTGCGTCGTGTTGGGGTCGGGTTACTAGTTTCTGCCTGAGCAGTCGGCCAGGAGCCTATCTAATCTTCTTTTGAGAAGACATAAGACTAAACGCCCTGCTTTCCTATGCAAAAATAGTAACCCTAACCCCGTGGACTCTTACCCCAATGTCTTACTGTGCACCCTAGTATGTATTAATGTTTGTGTTGTGCGCCTTATGCCTGTGGTCGTATACTGTTGCAGTTACTCGTTGTGTGCCTTCATTTTTACCTTGTTGTGGTTGCATCTTGTTGGTTGTCGAGTGGCGTCGTACAATTAAGTATGTTGTTACTTCTCCGCGCGTGCGCACACCTTACACAAAAAAATTTGCACCTGTATTCATAGTTGTTTTCGGAATGAGGAGGTTCGTTACAATCTTGTAATGCATTGGTTTTTATTAGCACTCCTCAAACCCTCAAGATCGAAGGATACATCAAAAAGAAAAAGGTAATAGTCCTAATTGATTCTGGCAGTACTCATAATTTCATTCACCATAAATCAACCAAAGCTCTCAATTGCTTTGTATATCCAACGCCATAGTTTCAAGTAATGATTGTAGATGGAGGAACTATCAATTTCTTAGGAAAATTCAATAAGATCAATCTTACTATGGTGGAATATGTAATGAATAGTCCAATGATTTCTATACCCATGGTTGGTGCGGATGTTGTATTAGGAATCCAATGGTTACAATCATTAGGAACAATGGATTTTAATTTTCAAGAACTTTTCATGAAATTTTCATTGGAAGGAAAAGAAATTGAGTTAAGAGGTATCACAGGGAAACCTAGTAAGGTGATAAGCTCTAATGGCATGACAAAATTATTGAAAAAAGGGCATCAAGGCATTATTTCACAACTATGCTCACTAGATGTTCAAACATCTAAGCCATCTATTCCTCAATATCTCCAAGGGATTATTGATAAGAATTCCAAAGTATTTGAAGATATTCCCAAAGGTTTTCCACCCACTCAAAATCATGATCATGAAATTCACCAAATTCCTAGGAGTTTTCCTCCTAACATCAGGCCATACAGATACCTTTATGCCTAGAAGATTGAAATTGAGCCCATGGTTGAAGAAATGTTATAGGATGGAATTATTAGACCTAGCCAAAGTTCTTACTCTGCACCAATGGTAATGGTATTCAAGAAAGATAGCTCATGGTGCATGTGTCCAGATTATAGAGAGCTCAACAAGATCACTATTAAAGATAAGTTTCTCATTCTTTTCATTGATGAATTGTTAGATGAACTACATGGAGCAATCTATTTCACAAAATTGGATCTTCGTTCAGGGTATCATCATATTAGAATGAAGGAAGAAAATATCCCAACACCAGCATTCCAAACTCATGAAGGCCATTATGAATTTTTGGTCATGCCTTTTGGCCTTACAAATGCACCTTACACATTCTAAGCATTGATGAATTCCATTTTCAATCCCTTCCTTCAAAAATTTATGTTAGTATTTTTTGATAATATACTAATCTATAGCAAGTCTTGGGAGGATCATGTGCGACATGTTGACAAGGTGCTACAACTACTAAAGGAGAAACAACTATATTCACAAACCATCCAAATGTTTATTTGGAGTGAAGGAGGTAGAGTATTTGGGTCATATTGTATCTCATGAAGGTGTCAAGGTAGACCCTAACAAGATTAAGGCCATGATGGACTGGCCGATTCCCAAAACATTGAAGAATCTTAGAGGATTTTTGGGTTTGACAGGTTACTACTGCAAGTTTTTTCGGCACTATGGAAGAATAGCAGCACCTTTAATGACACTAACTAAGAAGGATGCATTTTCATGGACTCCAGAGGTAACTAGAGATTTTGAACAACTAAAAGAGGTGATGTGCAAAGCTCCTGCCTTGACCACTCCAGACTTCACAAAAACCTTTATTGTGGAATGTGAGTCCTTAGGAAATGGAATTGGTGTTGTCCTAATGTAAGAAGGAAGGCCCCTGGATTTTGAAAGCTGACCACTCAAGGGAAAGGACTTACACAAACCCATTTATGAGAAGGAAATGATGGCAATACTACATGCATTGAAGAAATGGCATCCTTACCTAATAAGTAGGAACTTCGAGGTCAAATCATATCATGATAGTATTAAATACTTCTTGGAACAAAGACTCTCTTCAGAAGAACAACAAAAATGGGTAACCAAGATATTGGGTTATGATTTTGAAATCATCTATAAAAAGGGGAAGAAAAATGTTATAGCATATGCACTCTCAAGAAAGGATGAAAATGTTGAGGCCTTTCTCTGTGCTATCTCGATCATCCAAACTGATTGGATAATAGAAGCAAGGGATGAATGGAAGAATGAAGAAAAAGTGTGGATTTTCATTCAAAGGTTACATCAGGATTCCAGTGCATTGGATACATTTACATGGAAAATGATTCACTATGGTACAAAGATCGCTTATATTTATGTAAGAATTCCCAACTCAAACAAAAGGTACTATTGGAATTGCACACCTCTCTAGTAGGAGGGTACTCAGGATTTTTTAAAACCTACTATAGAGTCAAGAAGGATTTTTTTTGGGATGGCCTTAAAACTGATGTTCAAAGATTTGTGGTAGAATGTTTGGTTTTCCAACAAAATAAGGTGGAAAGAATTAAGACCCCAGGTATTTTACAACCATTAGCCATCCCAAGTCAGTGCTTGGAGGAGGTTTCCATGGATTTCATCACAGGGTTACTGAAGTCTAAAGGAAAGAGTGTCATCATGGTGATTTTTGATAGACTAACCAAGTATGCACACTTTTGTGCACTATCTCATCCCTTCAAAGTGATCAGGGGATCAAATTTTGCTCAATTTTCAAAGTGCTTAGAATGCGACGAAAACAGTTCCATTGTGTCCGTCTCATCTTCTTGATTCTGACGGTATATTTACTTTCTCAAACAGAGTCTGTATGGAGGAGATATCGCGATCTGTCCGCCAAGCCAAACAGGCAAAATTTTTGGATGCTGACTGTACCTGTCTGTACAGTCTGTACAGTGACATGGCAGGATCGTACAGACCGTACGGTGGTGACATGGCAGATATTGGTTGGTCGATTTTTGGGCGAGTCAGATGTTGACACGTGTCATTGGGTGGCCTATAAGTGGAGGACACGTGGCCCAATCCAAGGGTGCCACGTGTCACTCACTGGTTGGCTAAGGAGTTCTATATACAAAATATTGGAGAACATGGGATTTGACCCCCAGACCTCTCCTCCACATAGAGTCTTTACGAATTCCAATAACCAACTTGCCATTGTTTATGCCTTGTAATGGATATGGATTGCATTATATTTATGTTTACATATTGTATTACACAGAAAAGGGCACGGGCCGGGGCTTAGCCCCGACCCATGGTTTCATTACACACTATAGAACCATGTATAAATATATGCGCGGATATTTAAATGCACGGACCAAAGTTTATGTATTGTATTATACCCATATATATATTGGTTATACCGTTGTGTAATGTGCGTGCGGTTATACATTTTCACGGGGCTTTAAAACATATGCCCATGGATTTTCATATGACCCGGAGTGTCGGGTTAGTTCCAACGGTTGGAATGACTTAACCAACTTTTTCCTTAGAGCATGGTCCTATGCGCCATACACCCAAGTGCCGAGGCGGTTAGGGGCTGGAGGTGCCTTAACCGTCCTACGGTTTGCACCGTTGGCGTGGCTGTGCCCGGTGCTGGTTTTTTACGTTTTAAAGAGCGTGTGAGCCAGGTTTGTCAAAGGGGAGTGCGAATTGTAGAACCAGAGACAACAAGCTTGAAGAGGGAGACTTCCAGGAGGCCTAACTTCTTCATTTTTCGATCGATTGAGGTGCCGAAAGAGCCCAGACAGGGGTTTTCGGACGCTGGGAAGCCATTGGAGTAGTCGATTTGTCAGTTTGAGCATTGTAAGTAATGTTTTTGAGCACTTTTTGAGCAATTAATAATAATGATCCATTGGAAGCTGGACCAGGAGATGTAGCCCATAAGAGGGGTGAACTCCTTTATCAATTGTTGTGCACATGTGTTTATGTTCAATGTTTATGCTGTTGTCTATGTGTGTTTTGCATGAGTAATCCAAAATTCATGTGTTGCAAATTGATCCCGTTGCTTTAAACACATAACATTTCACTTGCAATAATTATTCAAGTTTTTCAAGTCTTCTTCATTTTTAGATCAAGTTGGTATCAGAGTACTGGTTTTGAAGACTTGATTGTTTGCAAGTTTTGTTTCTGATGCTCACAAGGTT
>ML785008.1:406854-420095 GCA_009831015.1 Picea engelmannii
GGAAGGGATATAGAGTCTGGAAGTGGGGAGGATGAGGGAGGGAGGGGGAGAGAGAGAAAGAAAGGGAGAGGGTGACAGTGGTAAAGAGTGAGAGGGTGGGAAGAGTGGGGGGATACATAGTGTATGAGAGAGAGAGAGAGAGGAGACATAAAGCGAGTGAAAAAGTGAGCAAGTGTGCGTGTGAGAGAGAGAGAGATATGGAGAGGGGGAGACATAAAGTGTGTGAAAACGTGAGAAAGTGAGTGTGTGAGAGAGAGGTCAGAGAAATAGAGAGGAATATAGAGGGAGGGAGGGGGAGAGATATTTTGGGAGGGAGAGAGTGAGAAAGGAATAGGGAAAGAAAGGTTTAAGAGAGGGTGGGGGGAGAGAGAGAGAAAGAGAGATAATTACTTTGTATTAGCATGAATGTGCATGTGTTCCTATTTCTAATAGCGCGTGATTTAGGAATGTGCACACGTTCCTAATGCACACACATTATTTTAATTTCATTTTTGGGGGGTGGGAGTGATAACTCTAGCATACATGTTTGTTCAGTTGGTTGCCTCATATTTAGGTTCGGGATTGCAAACCTAGTTGATCAGTCTACAAATACAGAAAACCCTTCATTTTTATGAATACATTTCTATATATCTGTTTTTGAAATTATTTTTCTATAAAATACACAAATATGTTATTGATGGAACTACAAATATAGATATATTCATCTTTGGAGTTTCCAAATATATATATTTTTTTTAAATTAATAATTTTTACTATTTTTAATCTATTTTTTTCTTGACATATATCAAAATCCTAGATTACATACCTCTTTTATTTATGATATAACTTGTTTTCGCCTTAACCATTTATACAATGAGTTAAATGTCGTGCACTATAAGAGACATATATCTATTATCTAAAAGAAACAAAATTATTTTGATCATGCTAAGATTCTCTTAGCCTGCACAAACAAAAGGAGTTGTGATTTCAAGGATATATTGGCTTTGATAATATATATAAAATTAATATTATAAATTTCCAAAAAATACGTTGCACTAGAACAATGAGTTCTCTACAATTATAAAAATTTTGGGAGTCAAATTTCAGAGTTAAGGTACTCAAAACATGCATGAATAGAGACATATACCTTATATTTTGCTGCAAAAATAACATACCATTATTAGAAAAAATACAATTTAACATAGTTATTTACAATATCTATGAATAAAAGTTGTACATTTAGAAAATTAATTCAGTTTCCTTCGTTTCATATTTTTACACCATATTCAAAATCATTGTAAAAGTACCTTGTATAATCCCTCAAAGTTAATGTATTGTTGTTTTTCCATGTTTGCATTGCCACTAACGCATCATGAGAGACCATCATTAGCTTGCACTCACCCAGGGGTTTCCACACAAGTCTATGTGTCTAGACGTGTGGAAATCGTCCAAAGCTTTATACTCTAGAATTTAATTTGATTATATGAATTATTAAACTAAGTTATTTTTATTAATTAGTTATGTAATTAATTAATTGAGTTATTTAAAGGAAATTGATAAAAGTAATAAGCATGTTTCTAAATCTCAAGTTGTAGTATACCTAGGGAGGTAATATGGGGTACCTAGGGAGGTACCCAATGGGAATGTAGTTATGTGTTATTAGTGGAAGTCATTTAATATATGATAATGTGGTCATTCAATGTAAGGTGGACTAGGTCTACTATATTAATAAAGGCCCACTATGGTAGTTGAATGCAATAAATGTGAGAAGGCTCTCTAGAAGGTTCCTAGGAGATAGAAAAAGCTATATAAAGAATTTTAAGTAATGTAATGAAGCATAGTGAAGAATATTGTGATTATACAAGCAAAGATTTCTTGAGGAGTTTTATCCTTCCATAAAGATTAATATATGGTGCTACCCTACCTCAAGGTTTTTCTCTATTTCTTATGTTCATGTTATGGTGAATGGTTTATGGTTTATTCTTGGTATTATTTAATTATATTTCCATATCTAGTATAGGTACTTAACAATTGGTATCAGAGGACTTTCCTTGGCCAAAGAAGGGAAGATTTTTTTTTTCTCTTTTTGTAGAATTTCTTCTAGGGAAGAAAAAGAGGGTGGCGCACTTCAGGTTCATATATGAAGATTTATGAGTTTAGTTTGGAAAAAAAAATTGGCTATTTGAATTCCTCTTGGAAAAATACCCAATTTAAAAAAAACAATCAGCCGAAACGGAGTTCGAGAAGTAAAGTTATGAGCATTTTAAATTCAATAGTTTTTCAGGGTTTTTCTGGAAAATGTCGCGATTTTCTGTTGTAACTTATTTTGGGGGGGTTTTCATAGAAAAATGTATTTTATAGGGAAATTTGATGGCCCTAGTATGGAAGCATCCATTAAACAAACAAAGTCAACATGGGAAGATAATTGGCCCCGTTGGGTAGATCTCAAATTGCAAGGTGATGATGCCATTTGGTGGAAATCACTTGATTATAAGGAGATGATGACACTCTCCAGTGGAGAATTTGAAAAACTATTGTTAGACAAGTGGTATCATGAGAAACATAAGGATACAAAGAGAACAAAGAGTTTATTTTCATGTGAAAAATCTATTTACAAGTTCATGGTTGTATTCATAAAGAAAATATCATTGTTTCTATTAACCCTAGTTGCATGCATAATTTTATCAATGTCCAGTTGGTTAATAGATTGCAAGTTCCAGTAAAGAACATTCAAAGCACATAGGTTGAGGGTGAAAATGTTCAAATTTTTAAATATTTAAAGATTACCATGGATAAATATGTGTTGCATTCAGATTTTTATGCTATGGATATGGATGAAGTGGATATTGTTTTGGGATATCCTTAGATAGAATTAGTGGGTACCATTAATATTAATGTGAAAAAAACGTTTTTGAAGTTGTGGTACAAGAAAAAGAAAATCACATTGCAGGATGTGTCTCTTAATAAGAAATATGGGCCCATGGAAGCTAGAAAAGAAGTTATTATCGAGTCTGAAGTTGAACCAAAGCTAGAGTCTACAGAAGGAGATGAAGAAAAACTACAAGAAGGACATAATCATGAATATAAGGAGGTCATTGAATCAAAGGCACAAAGTGTTGCAGATTTGAATAAAAAAGAACAAATTCATATAGTTGTTGTATATCTCCATCCACATCATATAGAGACACAAAAGTCATCAAGTCAAGGGTGTGTGCATCAACACATTTATGCACCAGCAGGGCACCAGACAGGAAACCGATCAAGAGGTGCATGGAGGACTATTGACACTACGGGAAGAGCTCAAGCTACAGAAACAATCCCATGGCAACCTGGACATGATGCAGAGCAAGATCGGGGTGGAAAGGTAGCAGATAGGCATAATGTTTGACATCTATTTGGATGGATGGATGGTTGTACTTGGTACCAGTTGGCTACATTGCTTAGTCGGTCATATTGTATGGTTTCTTCTCATGTTTCGAGGATGAAACATGTGAAGGGGGATGTAATGTAGTATACCTAGGGAGGTAATATGGGGTACCTAGGGATTTACCTAATGGGAATGTAGTTATGTGTTATTAGTGGAAGTCATTTAGTATATGAGAATGTGGTTATTCAATGTAAGGTAGACTAGGTACACTATATTAATAAAGGCCCACTATGATAGTTGGATGTAATAAATGTGAGAAGGCTCTCTAGAAGGTTCCTAGGAGATAGAGAGAGCAATATAAAGAAGTGTAAGCAATGTAATGAAACATAATGAAGAATATTGTGATTGTACAAGCAGAGACTGCTTGAGGAGTTTTATCCTTCCATAAGGATTAATATATGGTGTTACCCTACCTCAAGGGTTTTCTCTATTTCTTGTGTTCATGTTATGGTGAATGGTTTGTGGTTTATTCTTGGGATTATTGAAGTATATTTGCATATCTAGTATAGGTACTTAACACAAGTGAGTGTGAGAAGTAATCTCAACATGCGATCACTTTGGAGATATAACTCACTATTATAAAACAAAGGTTAGGGTAAAAGAGGAATAAACTTGAAACTCGATAGGTGTTGAAGGAATCGACACAAATTATTGGATCATGAAGGATTGTGATTTAAGATCTTGGATAGGTGGAGAAGGAATTCCATCTAGAGATTAGATCCAGGAGAAGAGAGGACAAAGGTAGCATCAGTGGGTTTCAGTTAGAGGAAGCCACAAGAGAGTCTCACTTCATACACATCTTTTCATATTGGTTTTCCATACATGTACGTGGGTCGCAGCGGAGAAAGTCGCATACATATGTAGGTTTGTTAAAGCAAAGTCACATGCACTTCGAAAAGCATGTAGTTCTGGTTCATACAATACGTCAATATTTTCCAGGTTTCTATGTAGTCGTATTTCTCTCAATGGGTCATTATCCCTATTACAGGAACATTGATTTTAGCATAATAAAACCATTCTCATCACTAGTTTTACCTCTGGGGTTTTTCCAGTGGTATCTACCCAAAAATATTGGTTTTTATAAGTTCTTGATTTGGTTTCCATGTTTATTCTTTTACTGCATGTTTAGTTGATTACTCAATTGTGATTTAATTCAATAATTGATTTATTTGGAATTAACGGTTAGGTGTTGAGTAGGAGAAATTTCAACAGGGGGATGTTATGCAATGATTCCTCAGGTGATTCTTCGTGATTCACTATTTTTGTTCAAAATCATTTGTTTTTAAGAGTGAGCCTCATATCGAGCACCATTCCTATTTTGAATAAATTGCTACATCAAATAGTGACCCATGCACTCTAGTGAGATGGATTAACATCCATAAGGACACTCATTTTATGATGTTTTTGTCTATTATACATGATTACCTCATTAGGATTTCTGAGTTAGGACTGATATCAGAAGATCATATTTTTTTCTTGAGAAGTTTGAAATTAGGATTTCTACATGGATCTTATATGGCGTTGATAGTGTTGGGTTAGCTAGCCCTCTTTAGATTTTTTTCCATACTTCCTATTAAAAAAATTTAACATCCACATGACTCATTGATATTTGTATGGTTGATGGTGTTTTCTTATGTTTGAAGCTCTTGTACTGGATCCTCACCAACAACTATTTTTTCTAAAACATTTAAGTGATGGGTTTTAGTGTTTTCCATTCTTGTTCCTCTACAACCAATCCTATTCAGCTTCAGAATTCCACCATATTCTTTGAGGTTACATTTCCCTCTTCTTCAGAGCTTGGCCATACTTCCTTATTGGAGCTTTCAACCTTCACATGCCTCATTCTCTTGGTTTTCAATACATCTTTGTGTGATGTTCTTCAGTTTTAGCTCCAATGCAATTTTCCACACTGACATTTTTCTCTCTTTTGGAGAGGATATTTTTCTCCTTTTCTACAGTTATGAATGTTTATACATGGGTACTTTATCAGGACCTATTGTTAAGAACCATCTTTGTTCTTCTTTGTTAATCTCTACGTTTTTCTTATGGGGGGTGTTGGTGTGTTTGATTAGATTATATATATTTCTAAACGCATGAAAAATATGTCAATTAATATCACGTAGATTCTCTCAACTTCCCAACTAATATTAGGTATTTGTTGGGCCTCCTTAATCCTATAATTTGAGGATCTCTCCTTGTAATTAATCATAAGATATAGAACATATTGTATTTATGTAGATGGTTGTCTATGAAGTTTAAGATCATGTATGATCCTGGTTAGTATCGATTTCAATAACCTATACAATCTCACTACGCTATTTTGTAGTATCTAATTTTAAATCAGATTATAAACACTATTGGAGCATTATACCTATAGACCCCATGTTAATGCTACAATATCAGGAATTACAACAAACACATCAAAAGAAAAATTATTATGTAAGTTCACTAGTTCAAAATCATGCACACACTCCACCAAGATGTGTTATCACCATCTTAAGGGTAGTATTCCCAAATTCCCAAATTCTTGAACTCCTCGAATTCCCAAACTTCAAAGTTAGTGTTACTCTCTGAATTCCAAAGTTATTAAACTCCTTGAATTCCAAAACTATTTAATCATTACAATTCTTGAATCACTTGGACAACAATCCATTTCGAGTTAAGAATTATTTGTCTTCCTTCTTTCTTGGAAAATTTAACCACGTAGAACAAGTATTCACAATTGGTTTTTTCATTGTCATTCATTGAATGCTTTTCACTCGAGTTAGCATTTTTTTTCTCTAATGAAAAGTAAAACTCTTCAAAAATCCAGTAGTACATTTGGGTCAAATTCCGATGGCGTGTTTGACACAATTGCCACTTTACATTGTCAGGAGAATGGAAAAAACTTGACCCCTCAAACATCATTTCAAATGATGTCTCTTTACCGACGTTTCATATGATGTCGCTATTGCGACGTTTCATGCAGACACGTTTCATCTCAGATTTGACTGTCCAAACCTCAGATTTGACGTCGCTTTTTCCACCTCCAACATGTCTCTCTTGCCACCTCCTAGACGTCGCTCTTGCCACCTCCAAGACGTATCTCTTGCCACCTCTCAAACATCACTCTTTCCACGTCTTGGAGGTGGCAAGACTGACGTCTTGGAGGTAGAAAGAGAGACGTCTTGGAGGTAGCAAGAGAAACGTCTGGGAGGTGGCAAGAGTGATGTATTGGAGGTGGCAAGAGCAATGTATTGGAGGTGGCAAGAGAGACGTATTGGAGGTGGAAAGAGCGACGCTAAGAGGTATCATCTCCGACATTGTTTCTATGTGAGAGACACTCCAAGATGTCGCAACAACGATTGTGTTGTAGGTATTTAAAAAAAAAATACAATATCAATACTGAGAGGGACAGGTACATTAACCTCTGCTAAGATATTAGCCATATCAATATTTAAATCTATATCATCGATCTTAGGAAAGGTTGGTTGAGGAGGAGGAATAACTTCCAATTTTAAAGGGGGTCTTGTATAATGAGGTTTAGGATCACTAGGATATGTCTCGGGTGTGTTATCACATGAAATCACAATTGTTGAGCTAAAGTCTGAAAGCTCAAGTGAAATCATGTGTAACTTAGAGGGAAGTCCTTGGTCATCTCACCAACCCTCTTTCACTTCAAGCCATCTTTCCTCCGACTGAAGGGGGATTCCCTCAATTAATAATGCAAGAACTTAGGGCAAGGAATCTTAATGTGGAGAGTGAAGTCTGAGAAAAATGCATTTGGGTAGATTTAGACTATTGAAGAAAGTACTTGGAGGTCTCAAGATCAATGTATTTTCGCTGGGCATATGGAGTTAATGTAGCACTTCAATGGATACCAAGGGGAAAATAAGACTTGAAATTCTATCATAGGATTATCACCTCATAAGCCTAGGTCAACCTCCTAGGAGAGAAAACCCTAGAGTTTTTCCCCTCATAAACACTAGGTGTCATCATATCCCTTCAAGAGCTACTAGCACAAGATCAAAACAACTGTGTTTTAAACCCTAGGGGGATAGCCACTTCTAACCCCTAGAACTAAACCCTATCCAAGAAAACCCTTAAGGGGATAGCGACTCCTAACCATTAAGGAAAAAATTGAATGCTTCAATGAGTTAAGATGGATAAAAAAAGGGAAGGGGATGATCACTCTCAATACTTCCTTATGGTTTAAAGATTGTTCAAGGAGATATTAGTTCCAAGGGTTGATCTTGGGCTATTAAATATGCCATAATAGAATGAAGTAATCATAACTGAACAAAGTGGCTTTGTTTCTTATGACCATCAAATTATTTGGGATGCACTAAAGGTGGGACATAAGACAAATTCAAGTGATATCCAAGTCTTCTATCCTCTTCATTTTGTGCCTAGATATGGTGACATCTTAGTTCCTCAGAAACTTCTACAACATGTATTCTCAGAAGGCTATATGCAATTGTTAATCCCTAGACAAAGTTGGGAATATAGTTCTATATTGAATTGATCTCATCTTGAACTTGGATATTAGTTTCTTGTGCAAAATATTCTTCTCAAGAAGACTAGAAGTATTGTTATACAAAGAACTAACTTCATTTTTAAGTATTTCATTAGTATCATGTAATGAATCAATGGCATAAGGAAGATTGAATTTGGTGTCCTACAATGAAGTAATTTCATTGGGTATTTCATTGTTATACTTCTATAAAGATGTGACTTGCTCATTAAACTAAGTAATAATATCCCACGATATAGTTTTTCCAATATGTAGCTTGGTATTAGTCTCTTGCAAGGACAAGTTTGTGGGTTGGGAACATGAAGTGCAAAGGCCCCCTTAACCTTCAAAAAAAATGACCACCTTAAAAAATTATCCAAGTCCAAAAAATAAAAAAAGGCATATATTCCAATACCATGGGTAGTGTTTGATCTAGTAACCATGTATACATATTCAAGTCAGATAACTTCATCTTTGGAGACAAGGTGGATTGGAATAATTGGGACAAATTGGACAAATTGGAATAATTGGCTTGCCTTATTCTGCGGTTTTAAGGTCTTTCCCTAATAAGAAGTAGTAATAGCTTGATTTTAGTTCAGTCTTAGTTCTTTCTCTTTCTCTATGGGCTTAACACATGTAATGTACACTAATAGAATACATGTTCTTAGTGTGGAAATGTCTCTAATGGTATATATTCTCGATAATATCTTGGTGAAATCAAGGAGGTGTTTGATATCATGTACAAGTAATACTTGATTTATCCATTCATGAAGAAATGAGTGGAATTTAGGAATCCACTATGACTTATGACCTATAGATAACTTACTTCGTGATTCCTATTACTTTGAATCCCATTGCATATCGAGCTCTGATTGGTGAAACCCATTGTTACCAAAAGTTAGAAGATAATATCCATGTGTAAGCTCTAAGGTATTATGAATTGGAATGGATTAAGATCCCTGACCCTTCTTGATGATGAGGTACAAACCCTTCTTGGGGCCAATGAGCCCAAAATCCCAAAAGATAAGAAAATTGAAGGGGAAGAAGTGTGTAACGTGGTAAGTATGAGTAGAAATGGTACGGTGAACCTTCAAGGAAACACTCGGTAGAAACCCTTTTCCCGAGCGTGACCTACTTACTAGGAAACCATGACACCCACCAAGGTGAAACTAGGCAAAAGGTATAATTTCCCAGAAAATGTTCCATAATCAAGAAAGGATTCTTTGCAACATGTTCAAATGATTCAAATATTAAAGTGACACTTACCACGAGACTGGACTTGTTACCTCATGAAGCAAGACATGTTGTTTTCTTGGAGCCAAGACGATGTAGTGGATGTTGCTCTGTGGTAAAGTAGAGGGGATCTATGGGTTGTGCTAGGCATCGGACTCTCGACACTCCATGTTTTCTACCTGTGGACCTCAAGACATTATCTCCTTAGTTACCCCTAGCCTAGGCGAGGGTAACAAAATCTAGCTTCAAAACCATTCTAAATTGATCTCACAAGCATGGAAGTGCAATTCAAATTTGGAATATGAAGGGGGCCTACTTCATTAGGGGAAAACATCGATCACCATATCTAGAAGAATAATCCATTATTCTTGGAAAACCACAGGCCTCCTAAAAATATTATTTCCATATCATTGTTACTTTTAAATTTAATATTAAGTATCTGTTGCACCCAAAGTGTACCCTAATTTTATTTTTTAATTGTTGTAATTAGAATTACAGTTTTAGATATAAAGGTTCAATTTACATGTAAATATAAAATATATTGAAAATGATAGTAAACTACATCCAGGCCCATATTTTGAATTAGTATCATACTTTAAAACAAATATTTTGAACGTGTATAATATCAAATTTTATATATTGCACGTGTATAATATCAATTTTTATATATTTGCATGTTTATCCATATTGTATCCAAAATTTATAAAAAAATTTAATGACGTATCCGTATCCAGCCTCTATCTCCATCTCAGTGTCCATATCATTATAAATTAGATTCCCTTCGATTCAATGTTTCCATCAACACTAAAACTACATTTCCTATGAATACTTGGGGGTTTTAATGCTAGTAAAAACCTGCAAACCAATTCTTATGACACGTGACTGATGAATTGTATTTGGTTCTCTAAAATCCATATTCAAGTCCTCTGAAAACTAATGTATCTAAAATCGCCCAATGAAATTAAAAATCCTTAGCAGGTCAAACCAGAAATAAAAAGTTGGAAATAACGCGCCTTTGCCTATAAAAGTACATTGCAACATCTGATGAAATTAGAATCTCTCAGGTCCCTGCTATTTTTACTATGCTAACTACATCATCCCATAACCCTAGACCTATTATATTGTTGTACATAATTTACATGTCACTACAAAATAAATTAGACCCTTGGTTATGCGAAAACACAGAATTTGTCACTAATGTCATATATACAGACCAAAAAACAACCAAATGAAGACACAATAAAGGCCATCACTGAGGTGCCAATGGTGTCTTAGGTTATTATTGTTAAATATATTGTACCCTCAACAGTATGACCGTACACTGCCAGCTGTACTGGACAGTTGTACTTTCTATTTTTGTCTTGCTTGAGCATATATAGCTCAACCATCTTACATTGTAAGAGTGATCTTCTGAGTTTTGTACTTCTTCATACATTTGAATATACTATTCTTTTCTCTCTGCATTTCTCTGTGATTCACAATTTCTCATGGTATCAGAGCTACAACAGTAAGCCTCTTCACACAGTCGGGAGAGAAACTCGATCCTCACAGCGCAGAGCCTCACGGATCTTGAGAGCACGCGTCATAGAATTTTCACAAGGTTTGGAAAGCTGTCTGCAATACTCTTTAAAGATTGCCGTAAGAAGCTTGTGGAGGAAGCAGAGATAGCAAGAGAAGAAACTTTAAAGAAACCTGCACAATTTTTTTTTCTAAGAACCGTCAAAGATTGACGCAGAAGAGCTGCAGAACGAAAGAAGTTTAAAGAACTTGAAGATTTCGCTTCTACTCGTTAAAGATTCAAGCAGAAGGTAGAATTTTTTAAATATTCTAGGAAATCACTCTCATCCGTCAAAGATTCAAGCAGATCACGAAGAAATCGTGAAATTCTCTCAAATCATTAAAAGATTCACGAATCTTTTTTCCACAGGTGTAAAGAACGCATCTCAGGCACAAAGAATAACCATTGAAGCCGTGAAATTCGTCCTGCGAACGGTTCCAAGGCGGGAAACCAGACCAGAAGGGACGAGGAGAGCACAGAAAAGGCGAAAGAATTTCAGCCGTCAGATCTTGAACACAGGCCCGACAGCTGTTAGATTAGCAAGAAGTTGCACGACGGTTAGTCATGTGGAGCGCACAAAAGGTTTTTTCACTTGAGAAATCCCGACGTCATCTTGACCATTCATCAAGAGACACGAGGCGAGATCCTATTCCATCGCAAAATCGGGAATCAGGAGTTGGACGAGCGAAAGAATCTTCTCTCCAAAAACTCCGATACGTGAAATCCCGAAACGATCACAGCCGTCCATTTCAGAGGACAGGTGGCAGCAGATCAACGCATCGTCATATCGACATTTCGGAGTTCGGGGTTTCAAGTTGTCAAAGAAATTTGACATCGCAACTCGCAAAATCGCGATACGCGAAATCCCGATAAGATCTCAGCCGTCCATTTTGACCGGACACGTGGTGGACATCGAGGCCACCGTCAACGTATCGACATTTGGAGTTTCAAGGTGACAGCAATTCGGAGCATCGCAAGTCGCGATATCCCGAGGCTGAATCAGGACCGTCCATATTTCAAGGACACGTGGCGCAAATTCGGGGACTCAGAAAAAGTCCCGAAGAGGAAAGCGCCATCGTCATATCGGGATTCGAAAAATCACGAAACCTGAGAACAAGTGATTGGGTTTCTTTCCAGTGAAATCCCCGACGCAAACCTACCCGTCCATCTGTTCAGGACGCGTGGCAGAGATCGAAGCTTTCAGGAAAAGTCTCGATAAGCGACTTCATCGGCATATCGGGATTCGGCATTTCGCGGATCCTAGAGACAAGAGGTCCGGGACATAACCAATTGCGAGGAAAGATCACGACCGTCCATCTGTTGGGACGCGTGGCAGTGATCAGGGGAATCGAAAAAGTCCCGATAGGATAGCACCATCGGAAAATCGGCGATCGCGGAATCGAGGAGACAGAAAACCTCGACATCAGGAATCGCAAAATCCTGATTCGCGATATCCCGATACGATCTGGACCGTCCGATCACTGCAGATCTGGACCGTTGAAAAGTCCAAAGGTGATTTTTCGCGTTTCGGCATTTTGCACGACAAGGAACGGGAAAAGCCCGTAGCGATTTAATACAAGGCGCGTGGTCACATTGCAAGGAGACCAAGGGCCATCTAAAGCCCGATAAGCTCCCATCGACCATCGTCGAATCGACAATCTCTGAGATTGGAGGTAAATACGAATTTTTCCCTCTATTTTTTCAGCATTTTTTTTAAATGGCGTCGACCAGCAATCTCAGCCCGACTCAGGGTCCGATTCTTCTTGGTAAGAATTACGAATTTTGGTCTCTTCGAATGAGGTCATTCTTTCAAGAACAAGAGTGCTGGGAACCAGTGGATCTTGGATATGTGGAACCAGATCCGACCACCCTCACTGCCATGACAAATGCTCAGAGAATTGCTCAGGAAACTCTGAGGACCAAGGAAAACAAAGCAAAATTCTGGATACAAAATTCTGTGGATGATTCGATTTTTTCGAAAATCAAAGGCGCTGGTACTTCCAAACAGGCCTGGGACATTCTCAAATCTTCCTACCAAGGAAATGACAGGGTAAAAACAGTTAAACTACAGTCCTTATGGACACAATTTGAGACTCTCAGAATGACAGAGTCCGAAACTATAGATCAGTTCATGACCAGAGTCATGGGCATCGTGAACCAGATCAGAATCATTGGTGAAACCATCACTGATCAACGAATAGTTGAGAAAATTCTCAGAAGTCTTCCCAAGAAATTTGAAATGGTTGTCACAGCCATCCTTGAATCCAAGGATCTGTCAAAATTTTCAACAGATGAACTAATTGGTTCTCTGGTGACACATGAGACAAGACTACATCTCACAGATGAGTCAATCTCCAATGCCTTCCAAACTCAGTTCTCATTCAGAAGAGGGAAAGGCAAAGGAAGAATTAGAGGAAGAGGGAACAATCAAGGTAACCCTCATACCAGTGGAGGGAACAGACAACAATATCCAAATCAGAATTTCCAAGGTCAAAGAAATCAACAACAATATCAACATCAGAATTTCCAGCCTCAAAGAGGCAGAGGGAGAA
>ML785008.1:447518-469668 GCA_009831015.1 Picea engelmannii
GGGATGATGAGGGCTCAAGCATATCTTGATTTTCTTTAGGCTCTAAGATTCTCACCATGACTTGGGACTTCAAAAGCTTGATTCACCATTGTGTTGAGAGAAAAATTTCATACAAAGGGGGTGGGGTGATGATTAACATTGTGTTTGTGTATATATGTATAACATAATAAAGGAATTAAAAAATAATAGTTAATGTCAATACTTTGATCTCGAGTCGACATATATCTCTTTATTGATGTATATTTCTATTATATTATCACATTTAAATAATTTTTAATATTCTCCATTGGCATAGAACCATGTTAAACTTGGACCCATTAGTCATTGATACGAATAAAAAAAATTTGAAATGCAAATGTCAATATAGTTAAACAGTCTTTGATGTTAGGAAATGCACTATTTGTGTTGTCAATTTTGTGTAATTTTTTGAAGTCTAAAAGCATTATAATAATATGGATTCTAAAATGTATATTCTAAATCCATGAAAATGAGTGCTCGTATTAGGATATTTAGACACTTGAGAGTTCATTATGATCAACTTGGTCTAATGTGTTTTTAGGTAAAGTGTGTTTCTTTAGTGTGCTTTTGTAACTAACTATTCTAATAGTCATGATTTTGTTCTAGACATAAATTGATATGATGGTTCTTCTTTTCCTCGATATCAATAACACTTTATCCATGACTCGACACCTGATTGGTCCATTAGATTTATTTAAAGAGCACAGAGGGTCATTTGCAAACACTCAATTGCTGAAATATTTCCATGCAATCTATTTTCTTTTTGCATTAAAATGTTGGTTCACATTGGCGTGTTGATGGGACCATGAATTGTTTCCCTCTTTGAGGGTTTTAAAAACATAAACATCAGTGCACTAATATTTGTTTTGTGTGAGTGAGGTGGATGCCACTTTGTAACATCAATTATTTGGTAGCCTTTTGGTATTTGACCTGCACCCGTCCTAATATTTACTTTGTTGTTGGTCTTGTTTCCTAGTACATGTAAACACCCCGTGAGAGCCATTGGAAAGAAACAAATAAGATACTTGAGTCATAAGAGGTGGTGGTATCATGCCAGGTGGTGGAGCCTCCCACTGCAAATGATCATCCTGAGGTTGTTGCTCATCTGGAGCACTACCATCAATGCCTGAAACTAAAGAAAGACAATTTTTAAAGAGAAGACTTTCAAAGGGAACATTTTCTTATTAAACAATAGTAGAAATGAAGAATAAACTAAACAAATACAACAGGAATTCAGATACTCAGAATAGAAGTGATCTCAGTTATAAGAATTAACAAGAACATTGAGAACAAAAGAAAACAAGTATAGTTGAGTGGGTATGTGAGTGATCTTTGAGTATAACAGAAAATATCTCTTCCATGCCATACACAACACAAGGGAAAATGTTTCCTTTCTCTACTCAACAATCCCTGAAGCATCTCCTTCCTTTTTAGTGCCTTCATGTAGGCAGAAATAGTCCAATCCATTGATTTCTTTATGGGAAACCTAGTGGAGTATTGCCTTATCTCTTTAATAATTAATAAGAAACTATTTCATGGGAATGGGGTTAAAGGTTTTCTAATTTTCCTTGCCTCTATTCTTATCTACAATGATCTATCTCTCTTCCAAGGTTTGTTATTCCATCATAGTTGCATTAGTTTTAGGCATTTCTAAATTTGGATTATTGAGTAACTAAGGGGAATATAGTGTGGGGGTTATGTGAATAATGGTGAGAATGATCACAAGAGAATTTCCATGAGGTAGGAGAATTCATGAATGACTCAGACTTATTAAAAATGTTTAAACTCCCTGTTGATGTGGGGATTTATATTTTGTTGGAGGATATCAAAGATGTGTCATTGCGACTAAGTGGACATATGTTGGTGAGAACGATGTCGTCATCTCATCATCTTCACTCACAGATTCTTCAAAGGATGATGTCATCAACTCATCATTTTTATTACTGCTGTCATTAACCCACCACAAATGTCATCTTGCACTGACCCCGCATAGTGAGCAGTGAATGGGGACAACGTTGAAATTTCTTCAAACGGTGCATGTATGTGTCGAAATTCGACATGGTTAGACTAGACACATGGATTGAAGGTATGGGAGGGTTTCAATACTCAAGGATGTATGATGTCCCCGCATAATATTTGAGATCATCCATGTTTGTGTCAACGTTCAATATAATGGATGTCTCATAGTGAGCATAGTGAATGGGGCCTGCCTTGAAGGTGAATGAGCATAGTGAAGTTTCTTCCATTGACCCCGCACAATGAGTAGTGAATGGGGCCAACGTTGAAATTTCTTCAAACGGAGCATGTATGCATCGAAATTCGACATGTTTAGACTAGACACATGCCTTGACGGTATGGGAGGGTTTCAAGACTCAAGGAATATGTCTGATGTCTAGACCACATAATATTTGATATCGTCCATGTTTGCAACAATTTTCATAATGGAGCATCTCATATTTTTCAAACGTCATTGTTTCCATCCATAGAATCTTTGTTGGAATTCTCTTGAAATGTCATGGAAATTCCAATTCAACTACCAAAAATTTCATGCATTTACCCAACATAGTGAGCACTAGTGAATGGGGCCAATGTTGAAATTTCTTCAATATGTGCATGTATGCATTGAAATTTGACATGGTTAGACTAGACACATGCCTTGATGGTATGGGACGGTTTCAAGACTGAAGTATGTATGATATTTTCATAAAGAAACATTTTGAAAAAAATTCAATGTTGGCCCCATTCATGGGTCACCATTTTCCATCATGTACTCTATCCCTAGTACAATGTCTTTTAATAGTTGTTTCCTTTAAAATTCGACCAATTAGAAAATTAAAACGAAACAAAGACAAGATGAGATGATATATAAAGTGGGTTTGTCAGTGATATTTCAGTATAAGGGAAAATATATCATCCATGCCATACACAACACACGGGAAAATGTTTCCTTTATCTAGTCAATAATCCCTCAAGCATCTCCTTCCTTTTCAGTGCCCTCAGTGGTCATTTCTAAATTTGTATTATTGAGTAACTAAGGGGAATATAGTGTGAGGGTTATGTGAATAACGGTGAGAATGATCACAAGAGAATTTCCATGAGGTAGGAGAATGTGTGAATGACTCACACTTATTGAAAATGTTTGAACTCCTTGGTGATGTGGGGATTTCTTTAATGTTGGAGGATATCAAAGATGTGTCATTGCGACTAAGTGGACATATGTTGGTGAGAACGATGTCATCAACTCATCATCTTCACTAACAGATTCTTCAGAGGACGATCTTATCAGAACATCATTTTTATTACTATTTCCATTCACCCACCACAAATGTCATCTTGCACCAACCCCGAATAGTGATCAGTGAATGGGGACAACGTTGAAATTTCTTCAAACTGTGCATGTATGCGTCGAAATTCAACATGGTTAGACTAGACACATGGCTTGACAGTATGGGAGGGTTTCAATACTCAATGATGTATGATGTCCCCACATAATCTTTGAGATCGTCCACATTTTCATCAACGTTCATCATGTTGCACCTCTCATTGTCATAATTCGTCATTCCCTTCTATAGAATCATTATCGAAACTATCTTGAAATTTGTCATGGAACTTCAAATACACATGTTAGCACTAGGACTCACCTTCTGATTGCATGGAAGGTAAGCCTAATACCCATTAAGTTGTAAGTGAATGTAAGGGTGTTTAAAGGGTCAAATCGAAGAGGACTCAAGTGATAATTTTCTAACGTGGATAACAGGGCTAGCATGCACCATAAAATAAGGTCTTGGCTAATTTCAATCATTAGTTTGGTAGTAAGAATGAATAGAGGGAAAAATTGAATGAGAGAAGTGTAGGGGCTACTGTAAACATCAGGTCCAAAAAAGCCTAAAGAGGAAAGTTTCTTAACACAAGATCTTCTTGAACTGAGAAACTAAGGAAAATAAATAAACATCATGATAACATAATTATCAAGCATCCATCATAACATCACCACAATCATTCATGTGAATCATTCAAAGCATGATCATTTAGAATCAGAAGAAAATAGGTTGAAAGAGAAGATGATTTTTGTTAGTCAAAAAGTCTTAAGTCCAATACATCACTAGATCACAGTTACTTCATAAAAAATATTACAGTATAAGGGATAGTTTCTCAACCATCTGGCCCTACTAAAGTAAATGATCTATCTATTTATAACAAAAGGGAGGAAACAACTGGAGGTACAAGCTGGCCTCCTTCCTCTGAAAAACTCTAAACATTTATTTCATATAACAACTTATCTTAACCACCTATGTTATAAAACAGGAAAATGTTGGTGACTAATCCAACTGAATTTCAAACTAATTTGATTCCCTTTTGCTGCACAACTCCCTGTTTTCCATGTGTCTTTCAAAGCATGTGGTTGTATTCATAGTGCCAGTTGTTGCTTCTCCATCCTTCTTCATCATCAACTTATCCAAAATTTGTTATCTTGGTCCTCATAGATCCTTGGTCTTTATTGGAAGCTTTGTTGGGTAGAAAATCTAGGTAGCGCACTACAAGGAGAAAAGGTAGCACCTGTAGGTAGTGTCACTGTTATGCATATGTGTACAGACTCTACTTTCTGTGCAATATTAGGTAGCGCCTATGTGTTGCACCTATTTGCAGACCTCTACCCTTTGTAAAATATTTGGTAGCGCCACTTTCTCTGTGCCTGTGTGCCAATTATATGCCCTATGTGAAATATTAGGCAGCGCATGTAGGTAGTGCCACTTATGTTGCGTCTGTTTGCAGGTTTAGGTAGCATTTCCAAAAACACAGCGCCTTCAACCTTGAACATTTGTTGAACAAATTGTGGTCTCTCATGAAGAGTCATGATGACAAAACCATTTTACTTAGGTGCCTTGACTATACAATAGGTAGTGCCCTTTACCATTGGGGGAAGCTAGCACTTAGAAAAAACTTAAAAACTCAAATAGTTAAGTGCTTATAAGCTTGTATAGATGGAAGAGATAATATCTACATATTGCTTAACCCTCCCAAAAAGATACATCCTCAAACATGGGGCTTACCCTTTACCATCTATTTTGTCATTTTGACACTTAACCTCATACTCTTTCTGGTAGAAAGAGGATCTTCAATTAACACAACAAACTTGTTCTTCTTAGAATTGACGGGATTCTTTGGTGTAGTTGTGCTCTCCTTAGCTGCTGGTTTGTCATCTTCAATGGAAGCTTCCACCAACACATGTAGATTTCTTTGGGCTACCTCATCTTTAAAATTCTTCAGCTCTACCTTTAGCTTACCGTTATGAGATTGGAAGCCTTTGTTATGGCTATAGAGATTCTTAAGTTGTCTATGAAGGGGCTGGGCCCTTCTTGCTGCAAACCTTGCTAATTCAAGGGTGTGAATATAGCCATCCATAAGCTCTGTCATCTTGTCTCTATCAGACATGGCTTCCTCTTTCAATTTATCCACCTCCTTTATTGCATCCTTAAGCTGCCTGATAAGTCTCTTGAAAGTCTGACTGACAGGAGGAGAAGTGTTATCAACAGTCTCAAGAGGTTTTTTCTTAGTCTCTTATTCTACCTGTATGGGAAATGTCTTATCCACCTCATCAGGTTTCTGGGTGGATTTGCTTTTACCTTTCTTCCTCTACACAGTGGTTTCTTCATTTCTTATCATAGGCTCCTCAAAGTGTTTCCCAAGGTTTTCCTCTTTTCTCTCCAAAGGTATTTTAGTACCTTTATCCTTACCCTTTTGTACAGGGGTTTCTTGTTTCCCTTTAGTAGGTTGAGAACTAACTTTACCCTTCTTCCTCTGAATAAGGGTTTCTGATTTTTCCTCCATGAGATTTTCAATTCTCTTACCTTTCTTCTTTTGAATAGGGGTTTCTGGTAAAGACTTCTCTTTGAAAACCTCCATAGGAATTGATGACCTTGTGAAAGGAATTTTACCCTTGATTTCGACTGTTGGAGGAGAAGAGGGAAAGAGAATATTCTTCCCTTTCTTGGATGCAGATTTGGTAGAAGAAGGCACTTCTTCTAACCCTGGTGGAGGAGGAGGTGAAAAATCTCTATGTGGAGAAGGATAAACTTCCTCCTCAGCCTCTATGACTTGCTTGATAATCTTTAGAACTTGAACAGGGGTTCTGCCCTTTCTCTTCCTACTAGTCCCTACTTTAGAAGTATTGGTGGGTGGCAAAGGACTTGCCCTCTGTGATTGAGGAGTTGTTGCTACATCCAACATGAAATGTGAATTAACAACAAAATGATCCCACAAAATCTCTTTCTTTACCAATTCCTCAGAGAGCAACATTTTGATTAGTCCAGAGTGTAAAAGGATAGAATCCACATCCTTGGATTTGGCTTGTATCCTGTCTAACATCTTACCTATACTCCTCAACAAGTAATAAGGAACATTTATCTCAACCTTACTAGTAAAATGTAGCAACAACCTTATATGGTACTAGTACAAGGTGTTGAATCTCCCTTCACAAGTACGATATATCTGTATGATCTTCAATAATCTGTCAAATTGTTCAATCAATTGACTCCTTGGCATACTTTTGCACAAGTCATTGGCTTGATATTCAAGTTTAAAAAATATCTTTTTCATAGGCTGAACTCAAAGCCATGGCTTTGAACCACATTTCACCTGTAATGGGGATCTTTGTTGCAACTGAGATAGAGGCTTCAATCACTTCAAACCCCAAATCCCCAACCTTAGTTTTCTTACCCTCAAACTGTATGGATTCAAATAGATAAGGCTGAATCTTTTAGACAGGCTGATGCTAGTAAGGCAAGCTAGAATTTTTAGGAATTAAACCCTTAGGCTTGTACATGTATTCTGGAGTGGAAGAAGTGAGGAGGTATTCTGAATTTCACCTTCTGTAATTGAGTGAAAACGCCAAACCCCAAGGTGAAAGGAAGCAAGGAAAACAGAGTTGGTTTGAGCAGCGCAGAACATACACAGAGGATAGGTTATTTACAGGCTTGCGACTTCAATGGTTAAAGAAAACATCAGTGATCAGACCATAGATATAGGAAAAGAAATTTACAGGTACGAAGAGAAGAAAAGAAAGGTTACCATGCAAATATGGATCCCTTACTATTGGGCAATCTTAGCAAAATGAAAACTCGAGAACAAATTTCCTATGAAAATTAATAGGCAAAGGAGGTAACATGGGATACCTATGAAGTAGACACCTGTTGATATCCTCAACATAATCTTGGGATGAAATTTGAGAAAACTTCGGCCTTGGAATATTTATCAGCATCGGATTTGGTTGACATGCGGTCGCCTAATGAGAACTTATGAATTTGCGTAGCACAACACTGTTGAGTTTTTCAAAATTAGAAACTGTTACCAAAGCTCATAAATGGAAGATATTTGAAGGCATATTTAACTGAATTATGGCACTGAAAACAAGGGACATGACATCAGTCATGGAAATCATGGCTTGAGGTGGAAGTGTGATGAACGTGACAGGCACTATGGAACTCCCTGATGAGTAGGCAACACATTCACTTCAAAATAGGATTATATAGGTAAGAGAGGATGTTGAGGTATGCATATGAGGTCATGAGTGAGGAGAGAGGAGTGTCACATCACTCTAGTCATGGGAGGGATCGACCTAGGGACAAGTCATGAAGGGGACCAAAATGAGTCATGAGCTAAAATGGTTCAAGGATCAAAAACCAATTTGAGGATCAAATGAGAGCTAAGACTCAAAAACTTTAATTCCTAAGGGGTCCTACCAAACATAAATTTTATAGGGATGAGGATTTAAAAGAAAAATTAAGATCTAAGGCTTTAAAAGAAAATTGAAAACAAACTAAAATACCCAAGGCAATTTGGTGTGATAACATTAGATCCACAGGGGATGGCATGCCCGCTGTGGACTACCAAGAATAAGTAGATACAATGCCTTATCCTAGGACTATGGGTTCAGTTATTGAAACAAAAATAAAAAGAGAATGATATTTACAATGACATGAAGAGCCACTCAAGGCTCAAGAAAAGTACATTTTTAGGAAATGCCCACTGACAAGGCCACCAAAAAACTCTTCATTCTCCATATTGTGCAACTTGAAAGTGTTATTAGAGAATACCTCAGAGATTTTGAAAGGACCAATCCATAAAGATTCAAATTTACCGTGATTGCCTTTATCTTTCTTCGATGCATTCCATTTGAGCAGCAGATCATCCAATTGAAAGTCCTCTTTGTTCACCTCTTTGTCAAAAGCCTGCTTGATATTCAGTTGATGGTCAGCTTCTTTGTCTACAAACTGATCCTAGGTTTGTTGCACTTCGACCAGCTGCTGAATCCTTTTGATCATATGATCAGGCTCCCCTTGATAATCTTGGAAGAATTTTTCCACAGGTAAGGAAAAACTGCCTCAACTCCATACACCAGCTGGAAAGGGGAAAGTCCCAAGGACCTTTTCACTGTCACTCTGTCAGCCCATAGAGAAAATTTGATTTTCGAATCCCATGCCTTTTTGTTATCCTCTAACAACTTTTTAATGATCTTTATAATGATTTTCTTAGAGGATTCTATAAGCATGCTTCCATGCAAATATTAAGGGGTAGAATGAATCAAAGTCATCCCAAACTGTTCACAGAACAGAATTAATGGTTCAGCCTTGAATGATGCAGCATCATCAGTGATGATTTTGTCAAGACACCCAAACATTGCTATGATGTCTTCCAGGAAACCAATGATCACTTTGTGTGAAGCATTCCTTGTGGGAATAGCTTCAATCCATTTAGTATAGTAATTTGTAGAAGTCAAGACCCATCTATGTTGACCACTGGAAGTAGGATGGATTTCCCCGATAAAATCTAGGCCCCACTACTGGAAGGGTCTTGAGGATGCCACAGGCTTTAATGGAAAAGACTTAAGCTGTTGCTTCCCGAAGAAATTTTGACACTTAGCCCAGGCTCTAATCTTAGCACAAACATAAGTGAAAAAATTGGGCCGGAAGTACCCATCCCTAAGGATCTTGTATGCCATGGTTCTCCAATAATGATGCCCCCCACATAGACTGTCATGAAAATCAGAAATAATCTTTTGGGCTTCTTGGGGGTCTAGGAATCTCAAAACAACACCTAATGGATCCTTCCAATACAAAATTTGATCAACAAAACAATACTTTATTGATTTGAGTTTTAAGGCCCTCACCTTGTTCTTTTCCATAACACTTGGAGGCTGTAAATTTTGCAGAAAAAATATAATGTCCTTGTACCAGCTGCAATTTTCCAATGTAGAAATGATTTGAGGACCTTTATCAGTCATTTCAGTCTGCTGATTTTCTGAACATGAGTGAATGAAATTCACCCCTAATTTTGAGCAATTTGATTCAGCCAAAAGCTTGGCTAAACCCTGGCCTTTAACCAATTTTGTGGGCCTAATCTCCAAATCAAATTCAAGTAGTTTAGCAATCCACTTGCTTCTTTTTCCCTCTATATCATGCTGAATAAAAATTTCTTTTACAGTAGTTGATGGGACATAAGAAATAACTCTTGAATGCAGAACATAAACTCTGAAGGAATTAAGAGCTTTAACCAATGCATAGGCTTGTTTTTCCATAATGTCATACTTTAGTTAAATATCTCTCAATGCGCTACTGAAAAAGGCAATGGGCTGCTCTAAGCCTTCAACACTCTTCTGCAATAGGACTACTGCTACTATATCAAAAGAGGAAAAGGAAAAAATAAGAAATTCCTTGGAGTAGTCGGGGCTGAAAAGAACCAGGGCTTTTGTCAAGGATTTCTTTATTTGATCGAAAGAATCATGGGCCTCATCAGTCCATTTTATTTCACTATCCTTCCTCAGCATGGTTGTGATATACTTAACTAACTCAACAAAATTTGACACAAATCTTCTCAAAAAATTGATTTTTCCCAGAAACGATTGTACCTCTTTTTTAGATGTAGGGAGTGACAAAGTTTGTATAGCCTCAACCCTACTAGAAACAATCCTCACCCCTTCATATGACACGCTATGACCCAATAATTTTCCTTCTTTCATGGCAAACAATGATTTTTTTGGATTCAAAGAGAGGCCAAATTTTCTGCATTTCAAGAAAACATTTCTTAAATGATCATAGTGTTCCTTATCAGACTAAGAATACACAGTTATGTCTTCCAAATAGATAACAACAAACTTATCCTTTTCTGCAATAAATGTTATGTCCATATCTTGCTGAAAAGTTTCCCCTACGTTCATCAGACCAAAGGGCATATTGGTGTACATAAATGTACCCCAAGGAGTGGTAAAGGCCGTCTTCTCCCCGTCTTCTGGAAAAACAGATACCTGATTGTATCCAGAAAATCCATCAACCATAGACATCATGGCTGCTCCTGTCACCTTCTGGAATATGTGCTCCATCTTGGGTAAAGGATAATTATTGTTCTTTGAGCTTCTGTTCAGATATCGGAAATCGACACAAAGTTTGATTTCCCCATTTTGTTTTCTTACTGGGACCAAAATGGTTACCCATTCAAAATACCTCAAAGGAATGATAATTTTTTCATCTAAAAGCTGCTTAACCTCTTTCTCCATGAAAGGAAGCAACATAGGATTGATTTTCCTCAACTTTTTCTTGAAGGGTTTGGTATTTTATTTCAATGGGATCTTGTGCTCTATTATTATTGTGTCATAAGTTCTGAGATCTTCATAATTTCAAGCGAATACATCAACAAATTCTTTCAACAACTTAGTATATTCTGCCCTCTTCTTTTCTGGTAGGTTGCTTGATAGTTTGATGTATTTTGGATCCTTTTTAGTGCCCAGATTGCACTCAGTTATATCTGAATCATCAGTGGATACCTTCCCTTTCAATTCCACATCATTCCCATCAAATAATCTTTCCAAAGGAACTAGTACCTTTGGTATATGATTACTAGGCAGCTTCACAATATAATGATTAGCAAATTTATTGAGGAAAACATCAGCATGAGGAGTGACTTTTGAATCATGATCCTAATCAATGTGTAATGCAGAAAATTCATCAACAGTCTCAAGAAAATTTTTAAGTTCTAAATCATCTTCGAACACCTTCCAATATTTTACATTGCCCGCTATAGAAGGCTTGTATTTGACTTCTACATCATACTTGATTTTTGGTGGTATAGGAATTCTGATGTTGCTTGTTGATACATCCAAAGAATCAACCATGGTATTATCTTCTCTAGGAATGAATGATATATTAAAAGTAGAGAAAAAACTGTCCACCAAATCCCACACTTCATTTATGTAAGATCTAAGCCTAGGATGCTTTGTTTGATGAAGATTTTTAATCTGATGTACTATCAATTCAACATCCCCAAATACCGATATCTTTTCTATCCCTGTGTCTTTAGCTTCCCTCAAACCCAATACAAGAGCCTCATACTCTACCACATTATTAGTAGTCTCAAATTCTCGTTTATATGACAAAGATATAGTTTCTTGAGTTGTTGAGACAAATATCACCCCAACACTAGCACCTTCCTTGGAAGAGGCTCCATCATAGAACATCTTCCAAACAGAAGTGGTTAGAAGAGGCTCTTCAGAAAAGTTGATGGACTTTTCTATGATTTCTAAAGGGACTTCAGGAGCATCAGTGAACTGCAAAATACTAGATCCCATATCTGTATCAAAAGAAACGACAGGGTGTTTGGTGGGATTTGCTTCATGACTAATGATGTAAGCCAATTGAGCTTCCCTATAAAGTCTCATATGCTCTCCCCCAAAAAAATAATAGTATCATAAGAGAGATCCATCTGCAGAGTTCCCCCAAGTATTTTTATCCAGGATCTTGACAAGAGCATGCCAAACTTGGGGGGAACATAGACAACTATGATACCGATAAGTATACTCTTCATGGGTAGATGAAATAAGTTCAACACCATATCCTTAATGACTCCAAGACACTTGAATTTTATGGATTCAAAATAATATAAGTCATGATAGGTCTTTGTGACTTATAACCCAAGTTCATCCATAACAAATTTAGGCATAAAATTGTGGGATGCCCTTGAATCCATGAGACAATTGTGTAGCACCTTATCATGTATATTTAGTGAAGTATATAAAGGTAGGGATGAATCATCTCTGTCTTCGATGAAAGGACCTAAAATCACTGCTTCTTTTTCATCTTGCAGATTTATTGACTCAATGGCATTTGGAGATGATTATGGATGTAACATTTTGGATAAATATTTTTTGAAATCCTCATTTTTTATCAATTCCGAAAGAGGTACAAGGATCTTTATTTTCTGGATCTCATTCTCAAAACTGAAGGAAGGGAAAGGATTCAAAATATCTTTTGTTTCAGGAGGAGGATTTCTGATCAGAACTTGTATGTTTTGAGAGTCTTTTTCCTTGCTTCTCACTGTCACAGCCTTGGCAGAATATTCCTTTTGAACAGGCTGATTAGGAGCATCATTTTTTTCTTCATTCTTCTTAGATCTCATCTTATATCTACTAGGATTTTCCTTTTATTTCTCTCTCTATCTTAACTCATTAATTTGAAAATCCATTAAAGATTTCTCATAAGAGGATTGAGTCAAGTGTGGGGATGGGGATGTATCACCTAAGCAGTGAATGTCATGATCATATTCTACCTCCTCTTCTTCTTCATCAACCACTAAATTATTTTGCAAAGGATCTTGTACCCTCTGATCATCTCTCTCTCTATTTCTCGGATCTCTAGGAAATATTTGGGGAGCATTATTTGGTCTCCTGTAGTTACCTCTGTTATCATTGTTTTGAGCATTTCTATATGTTTGTTTCCCTTCTGATTTTAATTTCTCAATTTCAGTGGAAAGAGATTTTACTAATTTGGTCAACTCATCTACTGGAGAATGGACAACAGAGGAATCAGAAGTTAAAGCTTCATATTTTCTTTTTCTCCTATCCTTATCAGATTTCCCCCTGAGCTTATCTGATGCCACTATGTTGGATTCTACCTCTAAGGAAACATCTTGCATATGAACCAAAGAAGGTAATCTTCTTTCTCTCAAAAGGAGGCAGAATTCAGAATCAAATGCACTGGCATAAGTGATTTTTTCCATGGTTTCAGTGGGTTTGATATCATCAGGGATCTTCTTGTACATTTTGTTAAATCTTTTAGAAAAGTCAGAGACAGACTTTCATTCTTTCCTTTTCAAAGATCCAAATTCGATGATGTAGTACAAAAAATATTTTTTGTCACCCCAATGCCTCAATACCAGTAATGGATCTAGGGGCCAGACTCCTAAGCCACTTCCTATCCTCACCAAAAAGGATTTGGATGAAAACCCTCATCCAAACATCTTCATGTTCAATATTTTGGTTATCTGCATAGCTGTAGAAAGTAGCAAGATGTTCCTCTTGACTGTTACATCTTCTTCTCACGTGAACTTAGGCATGCATTTCAAATAATCTCTGGGAGGGAGAGCATTCACTAGATGAGGTATGACTAGAGGATCATATCTAGCAGCCACTATGGCATCCATCCTATTTGCAAGGGTGTTAGCAACTGCCATTTGATTTTGGATTCCTGGTGAACAAGAAGGAGAAGGAAACTTGATTGTGTGCAGAGTTGGAGAGGAAGGAAAGGATGAAGTGGGGGGGTTCAGTTTTCACAATAGAAGGTCGAGTCTTGGAAGAGGATGGTAAGGTCTAAGAGGGAGATGAAGTTCCTACTTCTTTGGAAGCAAAATTTTTAACAGAAAGAGGTGTAGAAAAACCTAAAGTAGGGAAATCTTCAAAACTAACAAGACTGAAACACTTCTCAATATCAGGGGAAGAGATTGTATCAATTTTTTCTTCTTTCAATTCAGTTTCAAAGGATGAGTATTCAATAGGAAAATCTTCAAAATCAAGTTTTTAAGATACTTCAGTAGAAGATAAAGGAAGCTTACTTGATAAAACAACTGGAGTATCAAGAGTAGAATTAGGCAATTGACCAGAAGCACTTGTAGCAGCATCAATCTTTTTTTTTGAGAAGCTTTTCCCTTCTTGATTATCTTCTATGGGTCAGCCTTAGGTGGTAACAAAGGTAGATGTGGATTTGATATCGTATGTCGAACTTTAGGTGCTAGAGCTGAAACAATGGAGTCACTAGGTGCAGTCTGCAATCTTCGAAATATTGAGTTCTAATGCACCTTTAGAACTAGAATTGTGTCATTTTAATCCGAGGGAAAATTCTTCAAATCGTTTCTTGACAATGACGCCAAGAAAGTTAGCACTATGAGTCATCTTCATATTGCATGGAAGGTAAGCCCAATACCCTTCAAGTTGTAAGTGAATGTAAGGGTGTTTAAAGGGTCAAATGGAAGAGGATTCAAGTGATAATGTTCTAACTTAGATAACAGGGCTAGCATGCACCAACAAATAAGGTCTTGGCTAATTTCAATCAGTAGTTTGGGAGTAATTATGAATAGAGGGAAGACTTGAATGAGAGAAGTGTAGGGGTTGTTGTAAACATCAAGTCCACGAAAGCCTAAGGAGGAAAGTTTCTTAACACAAGATCTTCTTGAACTGAGAAACTAAGGAAACTAAATAAACATCATGATAACATAATGATCAAACATCCATCATGACATCACCACAATCATTCATGTGAATCATTCAAAGCATGAAAATTTACCATTAGAAGCAAATAGCTTGAAAGAGAAGTTGATTTCTATTAGTCAAAAAGTCTCAAGTCCAGTACATCACTAGATCACAGTTACTTCATCAAAAATGTTACAGTATAAGGGAGCCTTGCTCAACCATATGGCCCCATGAAAGAAAATGATATATCTATTTATAACAAAAGGGAGGCAACAACTAGAGGTATAAGAGGACTCCTTCCCTTGAAAAACTCTAAACATTTATTTCATCTAACAAATTATCTTAACCACCTATGCTATAAAACAGGAAAATGTTGGTGACTAATCCAACTGGATTTAAAACTAATTTGATTCCATTTTGTTGTGCAGCTCCCTGTTTTCCATGTGTCTTTAAAAGAATGTGGTTGTCTTCATATTTATAGCTATTGCTTCTCTGTCCTTCATCATCATCAACTTATCCAAAAGTTGTTAGCTTGATCCTCCTAGATCCTTGGTATTTATTGGCAACTTCCTTGGGTAGAAAATCTAGGTAGTGCACTACAAGGAGAAAAGCTATTGCCTGTAGCTAGTGTCACTGTGTTGCATATGTGTATAGACTCTGATTTATGTGAAATATTAGGTAGCGCCTGTATGTTGTGCCTGTGTGCAGACCTTTACCCTCTGTAAAATATTCGGTAGTGCCACTTGCTCTACACATCTGTGCCAATTATTTTCCCTCCGTGAAATATTCGGTAGTGCCACTTACGTTGTGTTTGTGTGCAGGTTTAGGTAGCATTTCCAAAAACATAGCGCCTTCAACCTTGAGCATGTGCTGAACAATTTTTGGTCTCTCACGATGACAAAATAATTTTACTTAGGTGCCTTGATTGTATAATAGGTAGTGCCCTTTACCACTAGGGGAAGCTAGCACTTAGCAAAAGCTCAAAACACAAATAGTTAAGTCCTTAGAAGCCTGTATAGATGGCAGAGATAATATTTTCATATTGGTTAAACCTCCCAAAAAGATACATCCTCAAAAATGGGGCTTACCCTTTACCAACTATTTTGTCATTTTGACACTTAACTTCATACTCTTTCTGGTAGAAAGAGGATCTTAAATTGACACAACAAAATTCTTCTTCTTAGCATTGACAGGCTTCTTTGGTGTAGTGGTGCTCTACTTAGTTGTTGGTTTGTCATATTCAATGGAATATTCCACCAACACCTGTAGATTTCTTTGGGCCACCTCATCTTGAAAATACTTCAGCTCTGCCTTTAGATTCCTATTTTGAGATTGGAAGCATCTGTTCTACCTATAGATATTCTTAAGCTGTCTATGAAGGTGCTGGGCCCTTCTTGCTACAAACCTTTCCAAGTCAAGGGTGTGACTGTATCCATCCATAAGCTCTATCATCTTGGCTCTATAATACATGTCTTCCTCTTTCAATTTAGCCACCTCCTTTCTTGCATCCTTAAGTTTCCTGATAAGTCTCTTGAAAGTATGACTCTCAAGAGGAGTATTGTTATGCACAGTCTCAAGAGGTTTTTTCTCAGTCTCTTCTTCTACCTGTATGGGAAATGTCTTATCTACCTCATCAGGTTTCTAGGTGGATTTTCTTTTACCTTTCTTCCTCTACACAGTGGTTTATTCATTTCTTATCATAGGCTCCTCAAAGTGTTTCATAGGGGTTTCCTCTTTTCTCTCCAAAGGTGTTTTAGTACCTTTATCCTTACCCTTTTGTACAGGGGTTTCTTATTTCCCTTTAGTAAGATGAGAAATACCTTTACCCTTATTCATCTGAATAAGGTTTCTGATTTTTCCTACACAGGATTTTCAATGCTGTTACCTTTCTTCTTTTGAATAGGGGTTTCTGGTAAAGACTGTTCTTTGAAAACCTCCTTAGGAATTGACGACCTTGTGAAAGGCCTTTTACCCTTGATTTTGACTGTTGGAGGAGAAGAGGGAAAGAGAATCTTATTCTCTTTATTGGATGCATCTTTGGTAGAAGAAGGCACCTCTTCTAACCATGGTGGAGGAGGAGGTGAAAAATATCTGTGTGGAGAAGGAAAAAATTCCTCCTCAACATCTATGACATGCTTGCTGATCTCTGGAACTTGAACAGGGGTTCTGCCCTTTCTCTTGCTACTGGTCCCTGCTTTAGAAGTACTGGTGGGTGACAAAGGACTTGCCCTCTGTGATTGAGGAGTTAGTTCTAGATCCAACTTGAAATGAGAATTAACAACAAAATGCTCCCACAAAATCTCTTTCTTAACCAATTCCTTAGAGACCAACATTCTGATTAGTCCAAAGTGGAAAAGGCTAGAATCCACATCCATGGATTTGGATTGTATCTTGTCTGACATCTTACCTATACTCCTAAACAAGTAATAGGGAACATTCATCTCAACCTTACCAGTAAAATGTAGCAACAAACTTATATGGTACTGGTTGAAGGTGTTGAATCTCCCTTCACTAGTAAAATATCTCTGTATGATATTCAGTAATCTGTCAAATTGTTCAATCAATTGAATCCTTGGAATACTTTTGGACAAGTCATTGGATTGATATTTAGGTTTAAAAAAAATATTTTGCATAGGATGAACTCAAAGCCATGGCTTTGGACCACCTTTTACCTGTAATGGGGATCCTTGTTGCAGCTGAGATAGAAGCTTCAGTCACTTCAAACTCCAAATCCCCAAACTTAGTTTTCTTACCATAAAAATATAGTGAAAATTGTCTTTCTACCTTTGGATGGCCTCTCTACATGTTCTGACAGAAGGAGAGGCACCCAGTATTTAAAATGCCTCTCTTTCCATGTGTTCTATATCAAAAAGGTGCATGTCCACTCATTCTATCCTAACCACATTGCCACCTTTGTGTGTCTTCCTCGATAGAAGAGTCTCCATGGCTCAGGATGAAAATTTTTGAAAGGCTTAAGGGATGGTAATGATCAGGAAGGCTTTGAATAGGGATTCAAATAGATAAGGTTGACTCTTTTAGACAGACTGATGCTAGTAAGCCAAGCTATAAGTTTTAGAAATTAAACCCTTAGGCTTGTACAGGTATTCTGGGGTGTAAGCAATGAGGAGGTAGTCTGAATTTGGCCCTCTGTAATTGGGTGAAAATGCCAAACCCCAAGGTGAAAGGAATCAAGGAAAACATAGTTGGTTTGAGCAATGCCTTTGGGTAGCGCACCACATACACAAAGGATAGGCTATTTATAGGCTTGCGACTTCAATGTTTAAGGCACACAACAATGATCAAACCATAGATATAGGAAAAGAAATTTACAGGTCCGAAGAGGATAAAAACAAGGTTACCATGAAAATATGGATCCCTTACTACTGGGCAAGCTTAGCAAAATGAAAACCCTAGAACAAATTTCCTATGAAAATTAATACAGAGAGGAGGTAACATGGGATACCTGTGTAGTAGACACCTTTTGAGATCCTCAATGCAATCTTAGGATGGACTTTGAGAAAACTTCATCCTTGGAATCTTTCTTAGCATTGGATTTGTTTGACATGCAGTCGCCTGATCAGAACTTATAAATTTGTGTAGCGTAGCACTGTTGAGTTTTTCAAAATTAGAAACCATTACCAAAGCTCATAAATGGATATCTTTGAAGGCATATTTAACTGACTTCTGGCACTGAAAACAAGGGACATGACATCAGTTGTGGCAATCATGTCTCGAGGTGGAAGTGCGATGAACGTGATAGGTGCTACGAAACTTCTTGATGAGTAGGCAGTGCATCCACTTAAAAATTTGATTAGATAGGTAAGCGAGGACATTGAGGTATGCCTATGAGGTCATGAGTTAGGAGAGAGGAGTGTCACATCACTCTAGTCACGAGAGGGATTGACCTAGGGACAAGTCATGAAGGGGACCAAAATGAGTCATGAGATAAAATGGTTCAAGGATCAAAAACCAATTTGAGGATCAAATAAAAACTAAGACTAAAAAACTTTAATTCCTAAGGGGTCCTACCAAACATAAATTTTGAAGGGATGAGGCTTTAAAAGAAAAATTAAAATCTAAGGCTTGAAAATAAAATTGAAAACAAAGTAAAAGACCCAAGGAAATTTAGTGTTTGCAACAACGTTCATAATGGGGTGTCTCATATTTGTCAAATGTCATTGTTTCCATCCGTAGAATATTTGTTGGAACTCTCTTGAAATGTCATGGAACTTCCAATTCAACCACCAAAAATTCCATGCACCGACCCCGCATAATGAGCACTAGTGAATGGGGCCAACTTTGAAATTTATTCAATATGTGCCTGTATGTATCGAAATTTGACATGGTTAGACTAGACACACGCCTTGAAAACATGGGAGGGTTTCAAGTCTCAAGGATGTATAATGTCCCGACCACATAATCTTTGAGATCGTCCATGTCTATAACAACGTTCATAATGGGCGTCTCATTGTCAAATGTTGTTGTTTCCATCTGTAGAATCTTTGTTTGAACTCTCTTGAAATGTCATGGAACTTCTAATTCAACCACCAAAAATTCCATGCATTGACCCCGCATAGTGAGTAGTGAATGGGGCCAACGTTGAAATTTCTTCAATATGTGCCTACATGCATCGAAATTTGACATAGTTAGACTAGATACATGCCTTGACGGTATGGGAGGGTTTCAATACTCAAGGATGTATGATGTAATATAGAAACATTTTGAAAACATTTCAACGTTGGCCCCATTCACAGGTCATCATTTCCCATTATGTACTCTAGCCCTAGCACAACGTCTGTTAATAGTTGTTTCCTTTAAAATTTGACCAATTAGAAAATTAAAACGAAATGAGAAGATCCATAGTACAATGTATTTTAATAGTTGTACTCTAGCTGATACGACCCGCAAACCCTTTTTGAAGTGTCATTAGTATAGAAAACTTGTTGCAAAATCCATAAAATTCAACATATTTATAGATTTTATAACGTCACAATTCCAACAATCATTGACCAAATCAAAGTTTACTTGTTCAAAATACTAGGTGACCATTGGAGGGGGAAAACCTAGTTTCCAAAACGTCGCAACTATGACAACTATCTTCAAAAATGTGGCAAGAGAGATGATTATTTCACAAACGTGGGAAGAGAGACGCCTATGTGGAAAATGTGGCAAGAGAGATGACAACGTTCCAAGAGAGATGTCAATGTGGCAATAGCAACGTTACCGGGCAATGTGGAAAAAAAATTTAAATTTCCTCTATTTTTTTATAGTATGGCCAATTTTGTCCATAACGCCACAAATAGAACGTCGAAATTTTTACAATATGTACTGTTGGATCATGTTGTCATTGATGCCAATGGTTTGATTATTTGGGAGATTGTTGGATCATACGTCATTCATGCAAATGGTTTGATTGATTGATACCATTGATTGATGTCAAGTAATTGATTGATTGATGATTGATGAACAATGTATATGCATTGATGACAATTATAGATGTCGAAGTGGAAACCAAATAATAAATATGGATCATTGATATGATTCCCTTGATGAGAATGATAGATGTCCAAGTGGAAACCAATTGATAAATATGGATCATTGATATTATGCCCTTCATGAGAATGATAAATGTCCAAGTGGAAACCAATTGATAAAGATGGATCATTGATATGATGCATTGATGAATATGGATCAATGCATTGTCATTAATACATGATGCATAGTTGATATATATGATGCAGTGGTGAATTTATGAAAATATGAATCATTATTGTCTTATCATGGTTGATAAAGTGCACAAATGGATGAACTCCAAAGTGGTCCCCTTATGGTGAAATCCCTCACAGGAAGATGCTTTATGGATTGAGTTATCGTAGAAAAATGGTTGGAGGACCCATGCTTGTATGTGTATTAATGAGATGAAGATCAATGAAGTTGTTGGTGAAACTATCCTAGACGGATAATGCTTGACATACCATTTCCGGTGGTATGTGGAATGTCACATAACTCCTCACGATTTGAGAGTTATAGCTCTACGAAGTTGAAGGACCCCCATATGATGGTTTGAAGCCCCAAAAGGTCAAAGAAGTAAAAGTGCTTGAAAAAAATAAATCACTATTTAAATGATAAAGTAAAGTGACAAAATCAAGAAAGATTATTTAAATGATAAAATGAAGTGACAAAATCAATAAGGAATATTTAAATGATAAAGTATCGGAGAACTTTCTATTCATGGAAAGTGGTTAACCCTAAAATAAGGAAAATAGGTTAAGTGACTTAGAAATGGGTTAAGTAACCTAAAAATGGGTTAAGTGACCTAGAATATGAAAGCATAAATAAGAAGCTAGGATGTCTTGTAAAAATGTACATTTGGTGAGAATCATTTTTGTGTATCAATGGAGAGCTTCTTGTGAATATATTTTGGAGTATTGATGGAGAGCTTCTTGTGAGAGAATCTTATTGGTGTGGATCTCTTGAGCTTGATTGAAGATCTATTCTGCGGAAGAGAGGGAGAGGAGGATCTCATGGATGCATCAAAGGTTCGACAATATCGGAGATCTTGACGACAAAATTCTAGGATTCACAAAAAACCCTATTTTCTGATGCCCACACGGGCTGTCTGTGTATAGGGTGTGTGTACACATAGGCTGTCTGTGTAAAAGGTGAGTGTACACATGGGATGACTGTGTATAGGGAGCATGGACTGGATAAAATCATGGAGATTTGTGTTTGAGCTAGTTCCAAGCTCTTGGATGATGAGGTAGGTTCCAGATCTGCATTTTATGGCCTCAGATCTATCACTGAGACATTGGTATGGTTACATTATTGTATTGATGGATACTATTGTTTGATGTGTTGTGAATTCTTAGGGCATTCTTGGTATGGCTTCTATGATGTGGTTCAGTTTCGCTGATTTGGTTGATGGAGTGAGCAACACTCTTGTGATTCAGTAGTGACATAATTTCTATGGTATACTAGTTGTTTATACATGATTGAGATAACATTCATATTGATTTGTTGTGGAGCATGAGCAAGCTATTCGAGAGCTTGGATGTGTTGTGACTAGTTGTGGGTCAATTTGGATAGTGGAAGAAAGAAGCGAAAGTGATTGTAGGTTGCAGAATATTTGAGCATGTGAAGAAAAGAAAAACCCTAGTTTCTCAGAAGCATATGCTTGTTGCATTATACACTAGCCGTGTACACACATGGGCTGTAGTGAGCCAGGGAACGTGCACACATGGAATTCACTATTGACAGGTGGCGTACCTATTTATATATTGATATCTATTGAGGATTTTTGCCTCATATCAGTTGGTGTTGAGGGTGTAAGCTGAGTCTTGCATTATAGAGCAAGTGCTCTTACAGAGTTGTACTCTATTCAGTTGTTGTTGATAAACCCCAAGGATTGTAGTCCGTAATAAAAAGAAAATTGTACATACATCTTGTGTTCTTTGTGTTCATTGTGGTGATGACTTGATGATGATATATTGTTGATATATGTTGTTGATATGTGCTCACATCTAATTGGTTATAAATGACAACAATGGGTAATGAATAAATTTTGAATGCTAATTGATGCGTTTTTATGCAAAAGGGAAGTTTAAAAAAGAAAAAGAGCCTCAC
>ML785008.1:473672-495978 GCA_009831015.1 Picea engelmannii
AATGAGTTGTCATTAATACATGATGCATATTTGATATATATGATGCAGTGGTGAATTGATGCAAAGATGAATCATTATTGTCTTATCATGGTTGATAAAGTGCACAAATGGATGAACTCCAAAGTGGTCCCCTTATGGTGAAATCCCTCACGGGAAGACACTTTATGGATTGAGTTATCCTAGAAGAAAGGTTGGAGCACCCATGCTTGCATGTGTATTAATGAGATGAAGATCAATGAAGTTATTGGTGAAACTGTCCTAGATGGACAGTGCTTGACATGCCATTTTTGGTGGTATGTGGAATGTCACATAACTCCTCACAATTTTAGAGTTATGGCTTTACGAAGTTGAAGGACCCCCATATGATGGCTTGAAGACCCAAAAGGTCAAAGAAGTCAAAGTGCTTGAAAAGAAGAAATCACATTTTAAATGATAAAGTAAAGTGAAAAAATCAAGAAAGATTATTTAAATGATAAAATGAAGTGACAAAATCAAGAAGGAATATTTAAATGATAAAGTATTGGAGAACTTTCTATTCATGGAAAGTGGTTAACCCTAAGATAAGGAAAATAGGTTAACTGACTTGGAAATGGGTTAAGTAACCTAAAAATAGGTTAAGTGACCTAGAAGATGAAAGTATAAATAAGAAACTAGGATCTCTTGTAAAAATGTACATTTGGTGAGAATCCTTTTTGTGGATCAATGGAGTGCTTCTTGTGAATATCTTTTGGAGTATTGATGGAGAGCTTCTTGTGAGAGCATCTTATTGGTGTGGATCTCTTGAGCATGATTGAAAATATATTCTAAGGAAGAGAGCGAGAGGAGGATCTCATGGACGCATCAAATTTTCAGCAATATCGGAGATCTTGATGGAAAAACTCTTGGATTCAAAGAAAACCCTATTTTTTGATGCCCACAGGGGTTGTCTATGTATAGGGTGACTGTACACATGGGTTGGCTATGTATAGGGTGAGTGTACTTGTAGGTTGACTGTGTACAGGGTGTGTGGACTGGATAAAATCATGGAGATTTGTGTTTGAGTTGGTGCCAAGCTCTTGGATGATGAGGTAGGTTCCAGGTCTGCATTCTATGGCCTTAGATATATCACTGAGACACTGGTATGGTTACATTATTGTCTTGATGGATACTATTGTTTGATGTGTTGTGAATGCTTAGGGAATTCTTGGTATGGCTTCTATGATGTGGTTCATTTTGGTTGATTTGGTTAATGGAGTGAGGAACACTCTTGTGATTCAATAGTGACATGATTTCTATGGTATACTAGTTGTTTATACATGATTGAGATAGAATTCATATTGATTTGTTGTGGAGAATGAGCAAGCTATTGGAGATCTTGGATGTGTTGTGATTGGTTATAGGTTAGTTTGGACAGTGGAAGACAAAAGAGAAAGTGATTGCAGGTTGCAGAAGATTTGAGCATGTGAAGAAAAGAAAAACCCTAGTTTCTCAGAAGCATACGCTTGTTGCATTATACACTAGTCAGATACACACACGAGCTATAGTGAGATAGGGCACATGAACACGCGGGCTGCACTACTGACAGGTCACGTACCTGTTGAAATATTGATATATGTTGAGGATTGTTGCCTCATCTCAATTGGTGCTGAGGTTGTAAGTTGAGTCTTGCATTGTAGAGTAGGTTCTCTTACAGAGTTGTACTCTATTTAGTTGTTGCTGATAAACCCCAAGGATTGTAGTCCGTAATAAAAATAAAATTGTACATCTTGTGTTCTTTGTGTTCATTGTGGTGATGACTTGATGATGATATATTACTGATATATGTTGTTGATATGTGCTCACATCTAACTGGTTATAAATGACAACAATGGGTAATGAATAAATGTTGAATGCTAGTTAATGAGTTTTTGTGCAAAATGGAAGTTTAAAAAAAAAAATAGCCCCACACTCATTCACCCCCCCCCCCCCCCTCTAAGTGTGGTAGGTGTGTCCAACATGTACTAGTGATCTATTTTATACACAATTTTTTCTTTCTAAGATACAAAAAATTAATATTTATTTCTAGAGTTCTAGTTTTGACCCCTTTTGTTTTCTTTTGATATTGTTTTATCTATATCTATTATGAAGTGAGAATTTATAAAATACTTTATGTTCCCCCTGTTCTTATCAGACTAGGAACCAACTATGATTATATATAGATTTACTTTAATAATTAAATAGAAAACAAAATAAATTTCCAGTACAAGTCTCTCTCCTTCCAACACTACTTTGTTCTTTTTGCAATTCATGGCTTGAAGGAAAAGAGTCTTGTAATAAATTTGGTCCCCAAAACTTCATTTTCACTTCCAAATTAATAAAATATTGAAAAAATAGTGTTTTTCTTGAAAGTTGAATTTACTTTGACTTCAGAGCTTTCCTCTTTGATACCGTGTTAAAATTTTAAGCATACAAGAAACATTCAAACATGATTAGAAATAGACTCTTCTAAAAAATATTCTTTCATTACAATGAAGTCTTTTGATACAATGAGGTTGACCCCTTTTTATGTCATTTGATAGGTAGTTGTGTTAGAGAGAGAGGGAGATAGATGGAGGGAGGGAGGGAGATAGGGGTAGAGTGAGAGAGGGGGGGAGAGGAAGTGAGTGAGTGAGTGCGAGAGATATTTTGGGAGGGAGATAGATATGGGGAGAGTTAAAGAGAGAGGGATGGGGATACAAAGTGAGGGGGCGAGAGTGGTAGATTGTAAGGTCTCTTCCAATAGATCCTTATAAAACATAAATTTAATTAAATAAATGCTATCCTAACATCTTCACAATTTCCTTATTCATCATATAACCATTCATAACCAGCATATAACCATTCATAACCATTCAGCATAATTAAAATTTGTGAGTAGATCATAATAAATTACACAACACAACAGAATAATGAAAATACATACCTCTCACTAATGCTACTGTTGTTCTCCAACTTTGCCTGATGCTCTGCCCAAAATCATCTAACCTCCCAGCCAGCTAGGAAAAGAGCCTCTCTGGCTCCCTAGCTCCAGGATTTCGTAAGGATTCCTGGCCCCCGAGCCCGAAACTCCCAGCAAAAGGTGCCCCCCTATAACAGTCCTACAACCATCTTCTCCATCCAAAAACCAATAATACAGTCTTCCAATCTCTCCAAAAAATCATTGCTCCAATACATTCCTCCAATATGAAAACAATGCTCACCCCCCCAAAAATCCCCCTCTCCCGAGTGTTTTTCCCCCTCATATCCTCCTTTCCTCGCTTTTCCTCATTCACCTCCTTCTCCCTTTAATTAAGACTCACCCACCTTATCCTTCCATTCAATGCCAACCACCTTATCCCCTTATCTTAAATGGTTCCATCATTCGATACAAAATAATATTTAATAATTTATTAAACTAGATTTTATTAAACATATATTTAATCATTAAATTCATTAATTAGTTAATTAAACCAATTCACATTCAACAAATATTTAACCAGGACAATTAATTAAATAATTATTTAAACTAACATACATTAAACAATTAATTAAACAATGACAATTGATTAAATACTGGTGGCATCCACCCGGGCACCTACCTCAGCAGGTCCCGTGCCTGACCTCCCAATCTTAAGGATCGTTCAATTTCCTCCCTCGAGCCGAAATGGCTCTTTCGATTCCCACTGGAATCTCCTTCGAATTCGACCCACAGGTCTTTTTCAGCACCTTACAACCTTTAGGCTGGTCACTATTTCGTTTACGACAAAAAGCCACAACTAGGTTTCGGGGGTTTCAAATCCCCAATGTCACCACCCTTTGGGGTCCCGATTTCTTGATCGCCGCTTTTTCGATATGCTCCCTTTGTGCTTTAGCCCCTTCAAACTATTCCCTAGTCATATAACCTGCATTATATGACCACAATCCTATCTCTTATCGGGATTCAGGGTTTCGAATGTCGAAACGCACTAAACCTCTTGTCCACGGAAATCCTGATTTCCTGATTCTCGATTTCCCGATGGATGACTTTTCCCTTCGGGAAATTTCCCAAAAGCTTCGGTCTCAGCCACGCATCCTCAAGGATAGATTGTCCTTGCTGCTTCGGGGTTTTCCCCATGGAAATTCCCGATGTCTCAATATAATAAGATGACGTCAGCAGGGTCCCACAGGGAACTCTCCTCTTGTCGAAAAATCAGACTTCATGATTTTGAAGTGCAATATTATCCTATCCTCAGGACCTCCGAAACGTCAATCCCCGACTCTCTTTGGGTTTCTGACATGCGTCCCAAGTGGATGAATGGTTCAGATCAACCCTCGGGTTTCGCCGATGTTCAAAGCCAAAAAACACTTACCTGAGCAATCTCCGGTGTCTAGATCTCCGATGTTGGATGATCGCGACACGTGTCCCTCCCCAGATCCACGACTGTGGTTTTATCGCGATTTCAGGGTTCAATAGGCCTTGAACCCTTTGTCTCGAGACTTTCGATATGCCGACGGCCCCAACTGCTGCCCCTTGTCCGATAGATGGACGATTTCGATAGTATTGGGGTTTTCACGATGGATTTCCCCAATCCTTTGCCCTCAGAACCTCTGATTTGCTGAATCCTGAAAATCCAATGGAGTTTTCCATTTCGGGAATTTTCCCGAGATCTTAGATATTCACCACGTATCCTCTCAAGATGGGCGGTCCTGATTCAACCTCGGGATTTCGAGACTTTCGATGCCCTGATGACACAATTCCTTTGTCAACTTAGAACCCCGGTCGCCGAAATGTGGACGGGCTCTCGATGATTGCCACCTGTCTCCTCAATATGGATGGATCAGATTGATTCCAGTATTTTCACTATGAAAATTCCTGATCACTCATCCTTGTGAATCTCGATTTCGTGAATGTCGAAATTCCGATGGCCACGCCTCCTGTCGAAACTTTCCTCCTCCCGTTCACGAAGCTTAATCCTCCTGCAAGTCCTGGTCAATCCAGCGGTTGATGGGTATTCTTGTGAAGATCCTATAGTCCATGATCTCCTGAGATTGAACTCTGGATGCTACCGTAACCTCTTCGCTTCTCTGGCAGATCTGACGACTAGCGGGATTTCGCTAATTCTCTCCACGAATTTCTGACCATCGATCTCTTTCCCTTGATGATTCCGTGAAGGAAACCCAAGACTCTTCCATAGACTTATCCACTTACACTACGAACCTTCGATGTTCCTCAATGTTTTCAAAGGCCTTACTCCTCATGAGATTTCTCACAATTTCAGGTCTTTAAAGAAGACCCTTGCACGCACTTCTTGTGGCAAATCTCCACCCGCTTTCAAATGTTGAATGCTTCAACTCTGCCCAACAGTCCTTCGATATTCTTCTCAGGTTCACAACCCTGAGACTCTCCTTGGTCTGTGCACTCCTTGCATGGCTCCTGTTCCTAGTTTCACTCTGAGGAAATGAGCACAACCGCTACCTCTCCTGAGCTTTTAGAGACAACCCTCTGAACTCCTTATCGACGCACTCCCTGCGAACAATTCAAATGCACTCCTTGCAGGAATCTTGCTCAGACAGAGAAACAATTGAAACTCATTCCTTCTTCCTTCCAGACTTCAAACTCAAAACATGAAATCACATACATAGCATATAAAATCAAATGTACACCAGGAAGAAAACATTCATGAGCATATCATTCAACATCAATACACAGAGAATAAACACAAAACCATGAATTTGAATCAATCTCTTTCTATTAATCCAAATATCAGTACATGGGTGTTTGTACACAGCTTTCTGCTTCTCTTCTATGCTCCAATGATTCTAACTATGTTACAACACACAATGAGGGTGTCTATATCCGTTTTTCCCTCCACTCCTTCTAAAACTCTCTAATCTAATATTCAATTCTACCTACTTACATAAGTGCCTCCTACCTATTATGGACGAGAGAGGATCACTCAAGGTCCTATACAATGCATAAGTACGCCTCTCCTTAACTATCACATTTAAGTTTGGCACATCCACTCTTCAAAAGTATTTAAACAATTTAACATATGCTCAAAATGTGTAGCGCTTTCCCCCCACACTCGCTTGATGTGGGTGATGCTCCTGCATCATACTCCCTCGCTTGAGAATATTCATGGGCTCCTGTCCATGAGCTCTTGCATGGTGTGTCCATTCTTCTGAATCTCTGCTTCATTCTCCTAGCTGGCATCTTCAACTGGATGGCCTTTCCACTTGACCAAATATTCGAAGTATTCTTTCCTTCTGGTCTTCTTACCCACTCGTTTATCCAATATCCGCTCCATCTGTGGCCTATCTGCAACTGGCATATTCTTTCGCCAATGAACCTCTGACTATTCATCATTTGTTCCTACTTCCTCAGCTTTGTATGGGTATAAATCTGAGACATTGAATATCGGAGAAATTTCGATCCCATCGGGTAATTCAATCTCATAAGCATTTTCTCCAATTTTCTTCAAGACCCTACATGGTTCGATCTTCTTCATCTTAAATTTATTATACGTTCCTCTCAGGAACCTTTCCTTTCTCAGATGTGCCAAAATCAAGTCACCAACTCTGAATTGAAGTTGTCTTTTGTGTTGATCTGCTCTCCGCTTATACTCCTGACTTGAATTCTGCAACCGCTTCTTCACTCGGTTGTGAAGTTCCTTCATTGCTTCTGCGAAATCTTCTGCACTAGCGCTCCTAGTTGCATTCTGTTCTGAATCCCTCAATTCAAAAATTACCCTCCACTGTATGCCATAAACAATATTAAATGGACTCTGTCCTGTACTTCTATTCACTGAGTCATTATACACAAACTCTGCCTGTGGTAATATATTGTCCCACTGGCTGTGGTGTTCTGTTACCAGGCTTCTGAGAAAATCTCCTAGACTTTTGTTCACTACTTATGTTTGTCCATCCGTCTGAGGATGATAAGATGAACTAAATAACAAGTTATTTCCCAGCTTCTTCCAAAAGGTCCTCCAGAAGTGCCCTATGAAGTCCGTATCTCTATCCAAAACTATACTCCTTGGTAAGTCGTGAAGTTGAATGACCTCTTTGAAAAACAGGTTCGCGATGTGAGTCGCGTCATTGGTTTTCTGACATGGGATAAAGTGTGCCATCTTGGAAAATCTATCCACCACCACAAAGATGGAATCAAATTCTCTTTGCGTCCTTGGAAACCCCAATATGGAATCCATGCTAATTTCATCCCACGACCTTTCTGGTATGGGCAATGGTTGATAAAACCCTGCATTCTTCTTTCTTCCCTTCAAATGCTGGCAAATTCTGCATCATTCCATGAATCTCTTGACCTCTGCTCACATTCCCGGCCAAAAATATGACTCATTCATCTTTGCGAACGTCTTGTCATGGCCAAAGTGCCCTGCCAATCCTCCACTGTGTTTTTCCTTCAGCAGATTCTCCCTCATGGAGCATTTTGGAATACACAGTTGATTACCTCTGAACAGTAATCCTTCCTGGATCATATACTCTATCCATGGGTTTCTTTCTCTGAGAATTGGATTCTCAGTTTCCTCATATGCCTCTTGAAAATCTTGATCATCTGTGTACATGTCCCTGATATCATCAAAACCCAATGTCTTGACTTTGAACTCCTGCAACAGTAAACACTTCCTACTCAAATCATCAACAACTTTGTTAGCAGTACCAGAAATATGTTTAATCACAAATGTGAAATTCTGCATATATTCAACCCATTTTACATGTCTCTGATTCAACTTTTCCTATTGAGTCACAAACTGCAGTGCATGATTATCACTATACAATACAAACTCTTTCGGGATCAAGTAATGCCTCCATTTTTTCAATGCCCGGATGATAGCATAAAACTCCTTATCATAAATAGAATACTTCAACTTCGCTTCATTCATCTTCTCACTGAAGTATGCTATTGGACTATCTTCTTGACTCAAGACTTCCCCTATCACAAATCCACTTGCATCGCACTTTACTTGAAATGTATTTTGAAAATTAGGCAACACCATAATTGGTTGTTCCATAATTTTCCTTTTCAACAGGTTAAAACTCTTCTCAGCTTCTTCTATCCAGTGAAAAGATTTATGTCTTTTCTTCACTGTATCCATCATTGTTGCACTAATTCCATTGAAATTCCTGATGAACTTCCGGTAGAAACTAGCTAACCCGTGAAAACTCCTCACCTCAAATACGTTCTTCGATGATGGCCAATTTTTTATTACCTCCACCTTATCTGGATCCATCCTCAACTCATCTGCAAAAATAACAAATCCCAAATAAATGAGCGATGTCTTCATGAATGAGGATTTCTTCATATTTATGAGCAGCTTCTCTTACTATAATTTCTGCATCAGTGTAGCCAAATGCTTTATATGTTCAGCCTCCGTTTTACTGAAAATCAGTATATCATCCAGATATACGATAAAAAAAATTCCGATGAACTCCTTTAGGACATCGTTCATCAACCTCATGAAGGTACTTGGTGCATTTGTTAAGCCAAATGGCATAACAAGCCATTCATACAACCTTTCATTTGTTTTGAATGCTGTCTTCCACTCATCACCTTCCCTCATACGAATCTGATGATATCCGCTTTTCAAATCAACCTTTGAAAAGTACTTTTCTCCACTCAAGCAATCCATCAGATCATCCATCCTCGGCACTGGAAATCTGTACCTGATGGTTATCTTGTTTATCTCCCTTGAGTCAGTACACATCCTCTAGCCTCCGTATTTCTTCGGACCGAGTACTGTTGGAACAACACACGGACTCAAGCTCTCCCTGACCAAACCTTTTTCCAACAACTCTTGGACTTGCCTCTGAACCTCTTCATTTTCTTGCGGCGTCAATCTGTATGTGACTTTATTTGGTAAACTGGCTCCTGGTATGAGATCAATATGATGACTCACACTTCTCATCGGTGGCAACGAACGGGGTAATTCGTCCACTATAATGTCAGGGAACTCTTCCAGCAAATCCTGAACCTCCTCTGGTAAATCATCCACTCTTGTGCTAGTCAGAACAATTTTTGGTTCCCTGACCACAATGAATTGTGGATCCTCCTTCTTCTTAACCTATGTAAGAAATTCCTTCCCACTCATGAGAAGTATTGTGTTTCTCACTTCCGGCTTCACCTCCTTATCCTTAATTGGAATCAACATGCGTGTCCTCCCATTCTTTTCTAAGGTGTATGTGTTTATCCTCCCATCATGAATCACATTTCTGTCATATTCACATGGTATACCCAACAATAAATGACAAACATCCATAGGAATAACATCACAGAGTATCTTATCATTACATCTGCCTATCTTAAACTCAACTAAACATTGTTTACTGACATTTACCTGATGTCCCTTTTGTAGCCATGAAACTTTATATGGACTCGGATGTTCAATCGTTTCCATCTCCAACTTTTCTACTATCTCGATTGAGACGAGATTATCTGTGCTACCACTGTCCACGATGACCTTGCACACTCTGTCCTTGGTTTTGCAAGAAGTCCGAAAAAGTCTAGTCCTTTGGACTGAACTCTCCACCTCCCTTTCAGGTGTCAAAAGAACTTTCTGCATCATCAATGATCTTCCACCTTCAACATCCTCCGCCTCAACATTTCGCCCCTGTGCTTCGGCGATGTGAGTCTCTCCACCCTCTTTATTTTTATCAGGACACTCATAAGACTTGTGTCCATTCTTTCCACATGTGAAGCATGTAATTACTCCACCTCTGCCTCTTCCTCTACCTCTAGTATGAGGAAAAGTATTATTATCAACATACCCTCCTCTTTGCTTAGTATGTTGTCCTCTCTGTTCAGTGTATTGCCCTCACTGTGAGCTTCCACCTCTCTCAGTTCGAGTCTAAGGTTTCTTCCAGTTTTCCTTAGGCTTCTGGTTTCTGTCTTGGACAACAGATTTTCCTCTGGGTTAACTTCTACCTTGGCCCCTTTGAATTTTCTTTCATCTCAGCTTCTCCTTTTCTTTCAGAGCCATCTGATAAGAATCTTCCACCATTAAGATAGTCAACATACTCATTTCATCTTGAATCTCATATCTCAGGCCATTCATATACCTATCTACCTTTTCATCATTGCTTTCATGATGACCTTCTCTGATATTCAACCTGTAAAATTCCTCAATATATTCCTTTACTGACATCAGCTTCTGTCTCAGGTTCTACATCCTCCTGAATAGAGTAATCTGGTAATCCCTGGGGATGAATTTTGCCTTCATCTTTGCAATCATCCTGTCCCAGCTCTTAATTTTCTGCTTGCCTTGGCAATGCCTGTCCGCTTGTAGTTCATCCCACCACAATGCTGCATGTACTTTTAATCTTGTGACGACATGCTTGACCTTCTTGTCTTCTTCGACATCTTCATAGTCAAAATATGTGTCTAGAGATCTAATCCAGTCTAGAAGCTCTTCTACATCCAGATTTCCCTCATAAACTGGAATGTCCATCTTCTCCTTTGCACCCATTCTTGCAACAGCTTTAAGTAAGCACTCATTTGTTGCATCTTTTGCTGTGAGTTATTCTTCTCCACGTCTAGCATCATCTTCATTTTCATACTCACTGATATCTCCTACATCAGTTGTGCATTTTTTCCTTATCTCCACGTCCACAAGTCTGGCGTGTATGTTATGCAAATATCTTTCTACTTCTAGGTTCTGCACCTATCTACCCCTTCCTCTGGATGTCTCCCTTTCCTCCTCTGGATCAGGTGATTGTCTATCTCTTCTTCTCGGTGACATGGTGAATCTTCTTTCTTCATGCTACAGAAAACAAAGAAGTCTTTCTAAGCTCTGACACCACTTGGTGGTGTCCACCTGGGCACCTACCTCAGCAGGTCCCGTGCCTGACCTCTCAGTCTTACGGATCATTCAATTTCCTCCCTCGAGCTGGAATGGATCTTTCTATTCCCACTGGAATCTCCTTCGAATTCGACCCACAGGTCTTTTCCAGCACCTTACAACCTTTAGGCCGGTCACTGTTCTGTTTACGATAGAAAACCACAACTGGGTTTCGGGGGTTTCAAATCCCTGATGTCACCACCCTTTGGGGTCCTGATTTCTCGATCGCCACTTTTCCGATCTGCTCCCTTTGTTCTTTAGCCCCTTCGGGCTATGCCCTAGTCATGTGACCTGCCTTATATGACCACAATCCTATCTCTTATTGGGATTCGGGGTTTCGAATGTCGAAATGCACTAAACCTCTTGTCCACGGAAATCCCAATTTCCCGATTCTCGATTTCCTGATGGATGACTTTTCCCTTCAGGAAATTTCCCAAAAGCTTCGGTCTTGGCCATGCGTCCTCAAGGATGGACGGTCCTTGCTGCTTCGGGGTTTTCCCCGTGAAAATTCCCGATGTCTCGCTATAATAAGATGACGTCAGCAGGGTCCCACACAAAACTCTCCTCTTGTCGGAAAATCGGATTTCGCGATTTTGAAGTGCAAGATTATCCTATCCTCAGGACCTCCAAAATGTCGATCCCCAAATCTCTTCGGGTTTCTGACATGTGTACCAAGTGGATGAACAGTTCATATCAACCCTCGGGTTTCACTGATGTTCAAAGCCAAAAATCACTTACCTGTGCAATATCTGATGTTCGGATCTCCGATGTTGGATGATCGCGACACGTGTCCCTCCCGAGATCCACGGCTGTGGTTTTATCGCGGTTTTAGGGTTCAACAGGCCTCAAACCCTTGGTCTCAAGACTTTCGATATGCCGACGGCCCCAACTACTGCCACATGTCTGACAGATGGATGATTTCTATCGTATCAGGGTTTTCATGATGGATTTCCCCGATCCTTTTCCCTCAGAACCTTCGATTTTTCGAATCCCGAAACTCCGATGGAGTCTTCCCTTTCGAGACTTTTCCCAGATCTTAGATCTTCACCACGTGTCCTCTCAATATGGGCGGTCTTGATTCAACCTCGGGATTTCGAGACTTTCGATGCCCCGATGACACAATTCCTTTGTCAACTTAGAACCCCAGTCATCGAAATGTCAATGGGCTCTCGATGATTGCCACCTATCTCCTCAAAATGGACAGTTCATATTGATTCCAGGATTTTCACTATGAAAATTCCCGATCACTCGTCCTTGTGACTCACAATTTCGTGAATGCCGAAATTCTGATGGCCACGCCTCCTGTCAGAACTTTCCTCCTCCCGTTCACTAACCTTAATCCTTGTGCAACTCCTGGTCAATCTAGCGGCTGACGGGTATTCCTGTGAAGATCCTATGGTCCATGATCTCCTAAGCTTGAACTGCGGACGCAGCCATAACCTCTTCGCTTCTCTGGCAGATTTGACGACTAGCAGGATTTCGCTAATTCTCTCCACGAATTTCTGACCGTCGATCTCTTTCCCTTGATGATTCCACGAAGGAAACCGAGGACTCTTCCTTGGAATTATCCACTTACGATATGAACCTTCGATGTTCCTCAATGTTTTCAAAGGACTTACTCCTCCTGAGCTTTCTCACAATTTAAGGTCTTTAAAGAAGATCCTTGCACGCACTTCTTGTGGAAAATCTCCACCCGCTTTCAAATGTTGAATGCTTTGAATCTGCGCACACCTGCTGTCGTAGTCCTTCGATATTCTTCTCAAGTTCACAACCCTGAGACTCTCCTTGGCCTGCGCACTCCTTGTACGGCTCCTGTGCCTAACTGCACTCTGAGGAAATGAGAACAACCACTACCTCTCCTGAGCTTTCAGAGACAACCCTCTGAACTCCTTGTCAATGCACTCCCTATGGACAATTCAACTGCACTCCTTGCAGGAATCTTGCTCAGATAGAGAAACAATTGAAACTCATTCCTTCTTCCTTCCAGACTTCAAACTCAAACCATGAAATCACATACATAGCATATAAAATCAAATGTACACCAGGAAGCAAACATTCATGAGAATATCATTCAGCATCAATACACAGAGAATAAACACAAAACCATGAATTTGAATCAATCTCTTTCTATTAATCCAAATATTAGTACATGGGTGTTTCTACATAGCTCTCTTCTTCTCTTCTATGCTCCAATGCTTCTAACTATGTTACAACACACAATGAGGGTGTCTATATCCATTTTTCCCTCCACTCCTTCTAAAACTGTCTAATCTAATATTCAATTCCGCCTACTTACATAAATGCCTCCTACCTATTATGGATGAGAGTGGATCACTCAAGGTCCTATACAATGCATAAGTATGCCTCTCCTTAACTATCACATTTAATTTTGGCGCATCCACTCTTCAAAAGTTTTTAAACAATTTAACATATGCTCAAAATGTGTGGCGCTTTGGCCCCCACGCTCGCTTGATGTGGGTGATGCTCCTGCATCAAATACTTAGGGTTGTTACATACACCCACCCTTCAGGAAACTTCATCCCAAAGTTAAAGTATTTTATGATACAAGGGAAAAGACACATGGTTCACACATTCATTTCAAATAACCGACATTATTAGTAAGTAAGTCAAGAAAAATCATACATACTAGTGTACATGTACAAGAAATACATGTGTAGCTAGTACATACAAGTCTCGTGCATGTACTAATAACAATAATTATCACCCTTATAGTCATTTATGTATGCATCCAATCCAATCAATAAGAATTTTCATTTTATAAAAGATAATAAACCAATGAAATGTTCGTGAATTCACTTAATTACAATAATCTAGCTCAACAATTTTATTTAGACAATTGTGGTTTCGTTACGTAATTATGAATATTCATATATACACATTTTCTTTTAAGAAGGAAAGACAATAAATTCCACCATAAGATGAATCTCCATACACTCTCAATTATTTCTACTCATCCTTCCTCCATAACTTACCTCCATCTTCCATTCTTATCCTTCCTCCGTTGGACTATCTTGGAGCGTCAACTATATTGACCTAACTCCAAATAGAAGTCGTAACTGGAAGTGTCACTATCTTGACCAAGATTCCCGAGTAGACAACTGACAGTCATCATCACACGTCTAGGGGAGCGTGATCTAACACCGTCCTCCCATGACTCCAGGTTTTGGAGGATACACGGTGGGAAATGCCTCCACCCCTCCTAACAGGACTAGGGTCCACACCCTACAATGGAATATACAGTGGCACCATGTTCCTGGGAGTTTTGTCATCGTTTATGTGGTTTTAGGCAGTCTCACCACCTKAAATMYTGCACTAGTCCACATATCATAGCATTGCATTCAAACCAATATAATTTCACATACAAAGATTCATACCATATTTTTTCTMGGTCRGTTKTCATGACATCCACTTTTATTACCATTATCCCTTGGCTATTTCATAGCCCAATGACCTGYAGATTAGTTTGTAACACAARCTCATACATATCTATGCATTATCATSATGTAATTGCRTACAACCATAATTTCAATTCGGTATCCAYGTACCAACAACTTTAACATCAAAGTTTTCAAGTTAGAAATAGATCTCATAATACCMCATAATTAAATTAACRTTACCCATTCATAGAATTATCATTTACATAATAGATTGCATCATATACAACATCATTCAAATAGCATTTAAACCTTCATAGGATTCACATTCACAAAGTATATCACATCATATCCATCATCATACATAACATTTAAACATTCATAGAATTTACATTCACATACTAKATCACATCATATCCATCATCATCAATAACATTTAAACATTCATAAAGGTTCATACGTCTTAAAAGTTCAGGTGTATCATTTAATAGTTTCCCTGTGAAAAGAAAATTAAGGTGTTTAGGCATTAGGTAATCCTAGTTGTTTAAGTCAAAAGGTGGCATTACATACTCCCAAACTTTGAGAAACATATTCTCTAGGTGGTCAAAAAAAGTGAGGAATAATCCGGTCGTAATGTTTTGGCATCCTCCCAAGTAGCAAATCCTAGACTAAACTTGTCCCACTAGACCTTAACTTCGTCTACTAGATGGTTCCTGAGTTGTCGGACTCTACGGTCCAATATGTGCAATGGTTATACTATGAGGGTTCCTGCGTCTGATACCTACAATTCCTTCCAATTTAGTTTATGTGATTCATCAACAACATAATGACGTAGAACAGATACATGAAAAACATTATGAGTTTTTTGCAAGTGGGGTGGAAGTATGAGACAATAGGCAACGGGTCCAATTTTCTCTTAGATTTTGAATGGTCCTATAAATCAAGGTGACAACTTTGTCCCCTTCCCGAACCAAATGGTACTCTTATTAGGACTAATATGAATGAAAACTTGATCTCCCACTTTATAACTTCGGTCAGTCCTGTGTGCATCCGCATAACTTTTCTGTCTATCATGTGCTTCCTTTAGTCTCTGCCTAATCTGAATCACATGTTCCTGCATATATTGAATCAACTCTGGCCCAACTGTTACTCGGTCTTCTAACCTCTCCCAACTCAACGATGTTCTGCATGGCCTTCCATATAGAGCTTCATAGGGTGGCATTCCGATGGAGCTATGAAAACTGTTATTGTAGGCGAACTCTACCAAAGGTAGGTAGTTCTCCCAATGGGTTTGATTATCCATAACATACATCCTAAGAATGTCTTCCATAACCTAATTTACTCTCTTGGTTTTCCCCTCTGTTTCAGGATGATAAGTTGTGCTTAAGTTCAACTGAGTCCCCAATGTTGACTGCAAACTTGTCCAAAACCTAGAAGTGAATCTAGAGTCCCTATCTGAAATAATCTTCTTAGGTATCCTGTGCAAATGGATGACCTCTCTTACAAACACGCGTGCCACATCAATGACTTCGTAAGTGTCTCTAAATAAAATAAAATGAGCACTCTTGGTTAACTTATCAACTATTACAATAATGACATTGTGTCTATGAGATGTGAGCGGCAACCCCACGAAAAAATCCATAGAAATGACTTTCCACTTGGTCATAAGAACATCATGTGGTTGTAGGAGACCTGTCGGGTGATGGTGGTCGGATTTCACTTGTTGACACTCTAGGAACTTGGTGATGAAATGGACTACATTGCACTTCATTCCTACCCAGAAGAAGAGCTTCCTCATGTCTGCGTACATCTTCTTCACATCCAGATGCGCACAATAAAGTTCTCTATGGGCTTCCTTCAGTATGATTCTTTGAATATCGACACTTTGGGGGATGTACATCCTTCCTCGATATCTTAATAGTTCGTCTTATTCTAGACTATATCCTTCATACTTTGGAACTAATTTCCTCCCACTCTGGAGGTTTGAAGTAAACTTTAAATACCAACTGTCTCCATGGAGTTTCATCAACACACATTCCCTCAGACTGAATTTTAAGGGTACCAAGGAGAAGACACGTGGTCTCCTGCTCAAGGCATCCGCGACCACATTTTCCTTTCCCTTGATGTATGAAATACCAAAATCGTACTCACTCATAAACTCACTCCATTGCCTTTGCCTGGAATTCAGATCCCTTTGAGTGAAGAGATGTTTTAAAATTTGACTGTCTGTTTTGAGCTCAAAGTTTCGCCCTACTAGATAGAGCCTCCAAAGTTTCAGAGCTAGCATTACAGCTGCCAACTATAAATCATGAGTAGCATAAAGTTCCTCATGTTTCTTCAACTTCCTTAACGCATAAGCTATCACTCCTCCTTCCTACATTATCATGGCCCCCAACCCTTGTTTCGAGGCATTCATGTAGACTGTGAAGTCCTTTTCCATATCCAACACTCATAGAATTGGCGCCCTAGTTAGTAACATTTTAAGCTCGATGAATGCACTATCACATTCTTTTGTCCATTCATACCTGACCCCCTTGCACTGCAAAGTGGTGATGGGTTTATCTATTTTAGAGAACCCTTCCACAAATCTCTGATAATAACCTGCTAGCCCCATGAAGCTTCTTACCTCATGAGCATTTTTCAGGACTGGCCACTCCATAATGGCCTTTACCTTTTCTGGGTCCACAGAGATTCCTTCACCAGAAATGATATGACCTAAATAGTGAATTTCTTTCTGGAAGAAGGAACACTTCGACAAATTCCCATACAATTTGTTCTCTCTAAGGCAGGACAACACCACTCATAAGTGTTCCTCATGCTCTCTTTCGTTCATGGAATAGATGAGGATATCATCTAGAAAGACTTGTACAAAGTGGTCTAAGTACTTCCAGAATACACTGTTCATGAGGCTCATGAATATTGTTGGTGCATTGGTCAATATGAAAGGTACTACAACAAACTCGTAATGCCCAAACAGAGTTCGAAAGGCATTTTTAGGAATATTGCCTTCCTTAATCCTTAACTGGTGATACCCTGAATCGCAAATCAATTTTTGAGAATACCACTGCTCCTTTCATCTGATCGAAGAGATTATCTATACGTGGCATTGGGTACCTATTTTTCACTATAGCATGGTTCAAGTCCCTGTAATCTATGCACAGTCGTAAGGAACCATCCTTCTTCTTCACAAAGATTGCTGGTGCACCCCAAGGTGAGACACTGGGCCTTATTATCCCTAGGTCAAGTAGCTCTTTCAAATGCATCTGCAACTCACAAATTTTTGGCATTTTCATCTGATACAGAGTCTTGGAAATTGGTTTTGCACCAGGTTTTAGCTCTATAGTAAAATCAAGCTCCCTCTTAGGAGGTAACCCTGGTAACTCGTTCGGAAAAACATCTTCAAACTCTGACAATACTGGGTACTGAACTAAGGAGGGTCCTTTCCTTTCACTCACTACTTCCACTACATAAATTCAACACCCTTGCCTCATGCACCACTTAACCTTCATAGTTGAGATAAAGCATAGAGACACCTTTCTCTGTACACCCCGGATCTCTACTAGCCTTCCTTCGTCGTCAACACAAAGAACTCTTTTTTTGAAACAATCTACCATAGCTCGATGATCTTCTAACCAATCCATTCCAATGATTAAGTCATACGCCTCGAGAGCAGTGACATATACCTTCAACCCAGTAGTACACACTCCCAGGTCTACTAGACAATTATCAACAGTAGGTCCTACCGCTTGTTTTTCCCCCGAAGCCATCTGGACTTGTTTAAAGTCATCGTGCTCATAGGTTGCCAACCCACTCCATTCTAATGCAGATGGTGAAATGAAACTATCCGTAGCACTAGAATCAAATAAAATTTTAACATTGATATGATTTAGCATACCTGACGACTCCACCACCGTGGATTGATGTTCTGCCTGGCGATTATTAACCGCTGCGTAAATCTGGTGGCTTCCACTTTCTCTTCCCATTGGGGCCTTTCCTTCTCTATGAACAAATCCCGATTGTAACTTAGGGAAGTCACGCTAGTAATGGGGTCCTCCACACCCCCAACACGTAACATGAGATGGAACCTAGGCATTGCTCTATGACGGTCTCTGAAATGAGTTCCTTCCCCTGGAACCCTTGCCCCTACTAGTTTCTTCCTGAGATGGTCATGGACCTTCCTACATCGTTGGTGATGAATGGGATGTTGCACTCGCTGCCATTGAAATACCTATGGTGACTACCCTTGGTGCGACTCTATTACCATATGGAGGTGGCCTGGAGTTCCCTCCCCTGGAGAATGTCCTAGTGGCCTTCCCCACGAATCCAGGATGATGCGGAAAGGTTGACCTCATACCTCCATTTAAGTTCATGTGTTCCTCATCATAACATTCATTTTCGACTGCTTCCGCTACCGAAGACGGTTTCCACGTCCCTACCATGGCCCTTATCTTAGGGTTTAACCCATAAACAAAGCGGTTTTCCTGTCGTTGATCATTATCCATGTATGAAACATATTTGACCAATTCCATAAACCTGATCTCATACTCTTCCATGGTCATGTTTCCCTATACTAGAGCATGAAATTCTCCCACTTGCTGTTCCTCATAGTAAGATGGTAGATATTTCCTTTGGAACCTTTCTTCAAAAATTTCCCAAGAGACAGTGTATGGGGTAAGGTGCAATTGCCTCTCCAAATTTCCCCACCAGTTTAGGGCATTGTATCTCAACTAAAAAATCACTATATTCACCTTTGATGTGGATGCATAGTCTCTTAAGGCGAAACACCTTGTCATGCCTTCCAACCATGCCTTTTCACGTTCACTGTCATGACCCCAAGCAAAATTTGGAATTTTGATCTTCTGTAGTTCTCTAGTGATGTCTTCAGGTGGAGGCCCTCCCCCTGAATCCCTTGATGCTTCAGGATTACCCGTTCCATATGGTGGGGGATCCACTTCAATCCTTGCTAGCTAATGCCCCTTTAAAGTCTCATTTATGGCCTCCAAAGTGTGTAGAATGAGAGCTAATTTAGGTGATGGTGGTGGCGTTGTTGGCGGTCTCTACGTCGATGCCCCTATGCCTTGATTTACTCGAGTCTTAACCATCATATAATTGAATCTGCATCAACCAAGAGTTTGTCAGGGAGAGTCTAAGGCAATTCGCATTTGTGCAACTTAAACTTGAAAACAGGGTTAGGCGTAAGTTTTTTTTTACTTGTCTGTAAACAAACGTTACTCAGGGTTAAAGCATCTAAGCTTGATATCTTTGCCTAAGAAAACTATTGACCCTCTCGCCTGGTGGTTACACTAGCACTGTACCACACTCGCCTATTCCTCTAACTTACCTTCCTAGCACGCATGGAACCCCTCCCTCTTGTCATGAGTTAGGTCATTAAACTTTTATTTTAAAACTAATTAATTTGATTTTGAACATACTTAATGTAATTTACTCTAAAATAATGATTTTGAAATATATAAAACTAAATTAACTTTACTTTACCTTAAATTAAACTAAATAATGCTTTGAGATAACTAAACTTTAGAATTTAATTAAACTTTATTAAACTTAATTAAACTTTAATTTGATTTTTTTCAGTTAACTAAATTTTATTATTAAAATTTAATTGTTTTTTTTTTTTTTAATAATCATAATTAAATTAATCTAAACAAATATTAATAATAATAATAATAAATAAAATATAACAAAACTACCAAAAGAAAAAAAAATAATTAAATTGAAAATTATAAAACAAACATAGGGCATCGTGGGTCCTCGCATGAGGCCCACATGCCCTTCTTTCTTGCTCTCAGTTCCCAAAACCCCCAAACCCTAACTCTACACGTCTCTCTATCCTAAAACCCTACACATATCTCTCTATTCTACAAAGGAGGTCAGCCTCCAAAGCTTCATTTTCAGTTTCTTTTCTCATCTGCTCAGTAGAGGGAAGGTGTAATGGTTGTGTGGGTTTGGCCACTGGGATTTGGTACTTGGTCTCTGGCGTAAGGAAGACAAGAGGATCTGCCCATCTGAAGGACTATGTGGCTCCTTCCTGTGTATGTTGTTTGATACCCGATAGCTCGGGGCTTAACTTGGATATTCACCCCATGGGATTTCCCTCATCACCTTGTGTAATGGTGTTGTTTGGTGTTTTGGAATACGATGTGGTTTTCATGGATAAGATCTTGGTTATATGCTTAGATTGGGCTTGATGAGTGATTGACCCAATAAATTTTTATTATATTTTATGTGTTGTGCATAAACTAAGCTCCTTCATGGGTTTGCCCTGTGTGTTGTGACGAAGTGAGCTCCGAGGCTATGCAATGGAGCTTGGTTCTTGTGTTTTGTGTTAACTTGGTGCTATAAATGCAGGTCTTAAGTCTTGGTGTTGAGTACTTGGAGGTTGGTTGTAGGCCAATATATATATTTTTATTTTCTTTTCTGCACCTTAGCGCTTGGGTACTCGGTCTAGACCGAACTGTGTTGTCTTGCAAGTGCTTGGCTTTGTATGTTTTTTTTTTATGCAGTGTGTGTTGTTTTGTCTCGTGGGCTCCTATGTGGCAGTTGGTGTGAGTTTTTTCGATGCCCTGGCTCTTTTTCTCAGGTGTTTGGAGGCACAAACAAGCAACGAGCTTGTGGGTTGTTTCCTTGTGCGCTTTGCAAAGAGCATGGGCTGCGGGATTCCTTGTGGATTATCCTTCATGTCTGTGTGTGCTCTGTCTTGCATAATGGGTTATATGGATATGTGCACATAGTCTTTGACTAATGGCTTCTATGGATGTGTTTGCTCAGTCTTTGAGTAATGGCTTCTATGGCTGTGTGCGCTCAATCTTTGAGTAATGGCTTCTCCTTCGTGGCTTGGCACGTTAGCTTGTCTTGTGGAGTGTGGTATTGGCGCTTGGCTTGTTGTGTTAGCTTGTGTGTTGTATGGTTGTTGCGAACTAGATCGAGAATTATGAGCTTGGTCTTCAGCCTACTACGTCCCTTTTTTTTGAGTTGTATTGGGCACCTGGTATGGCCCTCGGGTGCTTGGCATGGGTAAATGGAGGTTGGGCCTTCGAGCCCAATAACCCCCCTTTTTGTATAAACACTTTATTATACATATCTTCTCCTAGGTGATGAGTTGTGTGCAAGGCATTGTCTCTTGGGATTGGTGTTGGGCTTTGTATATTGTTTGACATGTAATATAATATGGTTATGGTTTGTGGACTTTGGTATATGCACTAGATTTTTTTTTTTATATATCTTCTCCTTTTTTCTTTTTAAGTATATTTTTTTTATTAGTTATTAATATGTATATTTTATATATGTTTATTCCTATTTGGTTAAATCTTGTAAATATTATAGAGATGCTCCAATGAATTAGATTGATATTTGATGGTTTTGATTTTACACTGTAGTTTCACGTTTGAGTAAAATCCATTTCATCTCAATCATGCTCGAATTTGTGTTTAGACATTTATAAATTTTCACCAATACCCACCAAATCGATAAAAGAGAGAAAAATATTAGAGATGATTTGGTGTATTAGACTGATATTTGATGGTTGCGATGATAAGAAGCATATCATGTACTGAAGTTTCATGTTTCTGTTAAAGCCATTTCATGTCATTTACAACCAAATGTGTGGCTAACCTATATATATATTTTTTTGTTTAACTATTTGTTTGTTTATTTGAAGAAAGTGTTAAAATTCACTTAATACTTTCACTGTGTATAATATTATACTATTTTACTTTCAATCTGCATTATGTTTATATATATATATAGATCTGTATATATATATATATATATATATATATAATTGTGGGCTTGGCTTGCAGGTTAGGTGGAGCTAGAGCTTTGAGTCTAAGCTTGGCCCTCGGGGCCATATTTATATCTGTTTAAAGGGTTTCAGGGCCCCCAATATATATTTACCCTAAACAATTTATTGAGGGTTTCAATATAACTAATTAGAAGTTGTTTAAATTTGTGGGTGGGGGTTGTTTAAATTTCTGGGTTGGAACAGTTCCATTCCTGAACTTTCCTTCATATATGCGGGTAGGTGGGTAGGCCCTGGTCCAAGTTTTTAAACTAGGGTTCTGATACCATGTGTAAGGTCTCTTCCAA
>ML785008.1:506232-523926 GCA_009831015.1 Picea engelmannii
CACTCCAAGGAGAACTTGCAAATGTGCAAGTTTGTGCTCGTATAAGATTTTCTTGAAGATGTAGAAGTCTACACAGATTTGATGAAGTAGATGCACCAATGAGATGTCCACACTTTTCCACTTTCTCTTTTTGTAATAAAGAATATTCAAATGAAGTTTGGATGGAACTTTGAAAACCTTGTGGTCGTTTTCGAAAAAACGCTGAAATTTTGTTGATTTTAAAATCTCATAACTTCACTTCCCAGACTCTGTTTGAGATGATTCTTTGTTTTGAATTTTTCTTTTTTTTTCGAGAAGAATTAAAATATCTAATTTGTTTATGCAAATTATGTTCATAAAGCATTATAAATGAATCTGATGTTGCGACCCCCTTTTTGGATTTTGATATGCATGTGGCTCTTGAGATACATGCATGGTGTATGAAAAAGTGTCTTCATAAGACTCCTGAGATGCATGCATGGTGTATGAAAAAGTGTCTGCATAACACTCCTGAGATGCATGCATGATATCTTTTGTATGAAATTCAGAAAATAAATTTAAAATGGAGTAGACATCATCTGCAATTAATGGAACACAAATTTGTCCATATATTTGTGTAGAAGACTCTTCAGAATAAGAGGCTTGATCTTTAGATGGCTTCTCTTCTGGATCTATCTTTTCAAACTTTTGCATGTAATATTCACAATATTATTTATTCTTGAATAGAACCTCCAATCTGGTCGATAGTTCATTTGGATTTGAGTCTCATAATTCATCTTATACTTGGTGGAGAATTTTAGGAGAAATAGACGAGAAGATATATCCTATGAACATATCTTTTCTATTGAGAAAGTCACTTTTATCATCAGTGGAATCACAATATACTTCCATTTCCATGTTTATTTGGTATAAGCCTCTACTTCTAAGGAGTAGAATCTTTGAATTCTAGTCCAGGTAGTTATACGACGTTGGAATTGCAAATGACAAAAATTTCATTCTTCCTGTATTCTTTAATCTTCAGTACCTACAAATAAAGTGTTGGTGTGCCTTCTTCCTCGTATCATGTGGGCTATGATACCATGTCGAATGTGGTGAGTACTTGCACAAGAGATCTATCTATAAGAAGAACGCACACAACTTGAAAGAGTGAGAAGATGAGAGAAAAATTGGAGAGAAAAGAATAACAATGTATTAATCGTATTCCACACACAGACAGTTACCAGAGTTAACTTCCACCTGGTCCTAGTTAACTAGTCATGTATTCTTCATTTAACTGAGTCACACATGTAGAAGTGAGAGAAACGCATGCAACTGCTAGTGATAAAACCGAGGTTTCCATGCATGAGTGACTTCCACTAGTCTAACTAAGTGTAACTCACTCTAAAATGAAGATAATATTCTCCTATAATGTAGGAGAGGTTCTTAAAAAATGGGAAACCCTCAATAATGACTAATAAACATAGAAAAATAAGGAAAAATATACTATGCCTATGTAATATCTCCAAAACCCCCCTGAACACTACTATAGGGTAATGAAGAATGGTTCTCAAAAACTAAGGCCATGTTAGGTACCCATAAGTGATGAAGCTAATGAATACTGAAAATAAAGTGAGGAAAGAGAGAAAACCTCATGGAAACCCCCCCCTCTCAAAATACAATGATTGAAAAGAAGAAAACACATGTGAGATCCACCATGTGACAAGTAGACAGTATCAAAACCAAGAAAAGATGACAAGTCAATCAAGCATGATCTAATGATGAAAGATCATAATATGCTTCAATGAGTGTGTTGAAGCTAAAATGTTGTAGTTGATACTAGTTGACAACAATAAGATCTTTACAAACATTAAAGCACTATCCTAGACTAATATGGTCAGGGTAGTCAGAGTTCTTCCAAAACATAGACACAAACACCATAAAAGTCATCAAAATAGTGGTGAATGGAAGTTTAAAGGTATCATAATCAGTCAAGTCAAGAGAAATGAGAATGGTTCCCATGTATTGTGGATGAAACACATCTGTAAGATGTCCTCAAACAATGGCTCAAATGATTCCATGACCAATCATCAAGTCAAACACAAACAATCCTCAGAGTTGGTACCTTGCCAAGATTTTGTCATATACGCCTCTTTGTCAATGGGTTGAAAGAACAAGAACTAAGAAAAGGTCGTGGATACCCGATAGGAAGAAAATTCTACCTTCGATCATGATGTTGAGGATGTCGATAAGTGGAGGATGTAGACCCTGAAGATGACGTTGAAGAGTTTGTTGCTGCTAAAACTTTGATGTTGGTGCTAATGAGTTTTATACTCGAAACTCTAATGCTGAAGTTGGTGCCGAATATGGTCATGAAATCTCCAAAGATGTATCAATAAGAGGTGTAGGTGGTGGTTGTTGCAACTCAACAATAGAAGAGAGTCATCTTGTGTTATGGGCTTTTATGTTGGAACAAATTGAGTCTGAACGAGAGACATATTGAGACAACTTTCTACTCACAATTAAGTCCCAATAAAATCAAGTTTGTCTTTTATTATTCTTATCACAGGATGAATGGAATGTACAATCCCCTATCCATTCTTACCAAGACACCACTAGTGTAGCCCATATATTGCATCAATTCTGACCCAATACCACGAGTGTGAAACTCAAAATTTGGTGAAGGTGTTAATGTTTGGACAACATCGGGAAGACATTCTTCCAAATATAAATGTGTGTATATATAATATATGACATAGTATTTATAATACAAAGTGTGTGTGTGTGTGTGTGTGTGTATATATATATAAGTAGTTATTTATTATTCAAGAGGCTCATCCTTTTATGGATAGTCACCATTTGTTCTTTATATATGGAACACTCATCATTATTATATTCACATATAATATCATCTCTTATGATAAAATCAACATAGTATTAGAGCAAGACTGAGCTTGACTCCCTTACCAAAGGGCCCAGGAAGATACATAGAGTAGAATCCATAAAGAAATAATCAAGAGAGGATTTCATTCTAATATATTTATAGGGAACACCCTTGTGGGAATGCATGAAAAATGTGGGAGAATTATCACACTGTGTTTAATAGAATTCCTCAACTAACTTTGGTTTCATGGAATACGATGATAATTGGATACCTGCATAATGGATTTGTTGATGAAGTCGTAAAAGTGTTTGAAGAAATTCTTGAACGAAACGTGGTATCCTGGACAACCATGATTGCAAGGTATAGACAAAATTGTTATGATCAGGAGACCTTGAAACGTTTTCAACAGATGTTACGAACATGTGTGAATCCAAACCCACAGACGTTTGTGGCCATTGTTACAGTTTGTAAGAGTTTGTCATTTGCAGAACATGGCAAGGAGAGCCTTCAAGAAATAAATAGATGTCGATATCAGTCTCATCTCTTTGTTGGAAGTTACATTGTAGGCATGTACGTGAAGTGTGGAAACATAGAAGCTGCACAAAATGTATTTAACAAAATGTCACAACAAGATACAATTTATGGAATGTTATGATTTCAAGATATGCACAAAATGGACTTGTTGATAAGACCCTAAAACTTTTTCAAGAAATACCCAATCACCGAAAAACAAACCAAATGAGGAATTGACTGGTTGATTCAGGGTGGTGTGTATATATCAGTACCTATGGTTCAATATGATGCCCAAAGAAATGTTGTTTCCCCAAAATAAAAACTAAGAGATAGTTGCGGTGTTGTGGCACTATATGTATTCTCAATAGTGGATGTGGCAGTGCATTGTAAACTCCCTTGTAATGATATAAAATCTCAACATTGAGAGAATTGGCCTTAGCATTCCATGGTAACTATGTTCCTTGATGAGATCCTGTAGACAAGGCATAGTCACACCGCAGGGTAGTGGATTGAAAACCCTAGATAGGTTTCCCTAGGAAATGTCACATATGCTAGATAACATTGGCGCAACCATGAATATAAAGATACTACTTTGATATAATGGAATCACTGGGTCGATCTGGTGCTTGACAAATGTTGTTTGATTTGGATGTATAATCAAATTCTAGAAGCAATTTGGAGCTAGAAATGGTGAGAGTTGAAAAAGAATAAGAGCGCATATTTACATGGCAATAGAGCATAACGGGGAAGAACTGATAAATTGTGAAGCAAGAAATGCAGAGAGAAAAAAATAGAAAAAAAAACGATATATTATAATGTAAGAAGAACTGAAGAGATTACAATGCAATGGGAAATAGCTGAGCTAAATAGGCTCAAGCAAATCAAGAATAGAAAGTACAACTGGCAGTGTACAGTCAGACTGTTGAGGTTACATTATATTTAACACTCCCTCTTAAACTCAATAGTTACAAACATCAGCACTGATTATGCCTAAGTATTGTCTCTGAAAATCAAAAACTAACTTTCCTAGTGGCTTTGTAAATATATCAGCAAGTTGATCTCGAGAACCACAGAATTGTAGTGCAATATCACCATTATTGACTAGCTCGCGTATGAAATGAAAATGAGTGTCAATGTATTTGATTTTCTTGTGAAACACATGATTTTTGGATAAAGCAATTGCTGAAGTATTATCACAAAAAATAGGAGTTAGATCCTTTTCTGTATGTGACATATCTTTCAATATTCTTCTCAGCCACACAACTTGACAAGAAGCTGAGGTAGCGGTGACATACTCTGCCTCTGCAGAAGATATTGAAACAATTGGCTGCTTCTTTGATGCCCATGAGATTAGGTTTGTGCCTAGTTGAAAAACATGTCTAGATGTGCTTTTCCTGTCATCTAGGCTACCTGCAAAATCACTGTCTGTGTATCCAGAAAGTCGATTACTATTAGATTTAGAGTAACATAAGCTGAAATTGAGAGTTCCTGCAACATATCTCAGAATTCGTTTCGCCATTTTCCAATGAGAATCTTTGGGTGATTCCATGAATCTGGAAACAAGGTTGGTTGCATACATAATGTCAGGCCTAGTTGCTGTGAGATACAACAAACTGCCTACTAAAATTTTGTACAGGGTAGAGTCCACTGTAAGACCTTCATCATTCTTGCTCAATTTTGTGCCTAGTGGTATGGGGATTTCTGCTGGATTGCACTCTTCCATGCGAAATATTTTGAGGATGTCTGCTGCATACTTTTGCTGACAGACAAAAATTCCTTTGGTTGATTGATGAACCTCAATCCCTAAAAAATATTTCATTATACCAAGATCTGTCATCTCAAACTCAAATTGCATGGCATGTTTAAAATCTGTTAATTCAAGATTTCCAGTATAGATCATGTCATCAACATATAAACATACAATCAAAATTTTACCATTCTGATTTGTTTTGGTGTAAAGAGTTGGCTCATTTTGGCTTCTGTTGAAACCACTTTTGATCAGATAAGTGTCAATTCTACTGTACCAAGCTCTTGGAGCTTGCTTTAAGACATACAAGGCTTTCTTCAACCGATATACTTTGGCTGGGTGCTCTTGGAATTCAAATCCAGGTGGTTGATCGACATAAACTTCTTCTTCTAAAAGACCATTCAGGAATGTTGACTTGACATCCATCTGGTATACTTTCCATTTGTGTTGGGCTTCTATGGCCAATAGAGTCCTTACAGTGTCTAATATTGCTACTGGAGCAAAAGTTTCACCATGATTAGTACCTGGTTGTTGTGAGAATCCTTTGGCAACAAGTCTTGCCTTGTGTTTTTCAATCTGCCCTTTTTCATTGAGTTTAGTTTTGTAAACCCACTTGACACCAATACTCTTCTTGTGACTTGGAAAATCAATAAGATCCCATGTCTTGTTCTTCTCAATGGAGTCAATTTCTTGGTTCATGGCTTGAACCCAATGTGGCTCCTTAGCTGCTTCCTTAAAGATGTAGGTTGATAGGACATTAAAGCAAAAAGGTTGTGTTGTTCAAAGTCATCCAACTGGTGATGGATTTCTCTCAAACTTCGATTTATATGATTTTGTGGTTCAGAGAATGATTCTCTGCTGGAAGTTGAGTTATCCTAAGAATTTTCAGGTTGCCTTTGTACCTGCAATCTTGGAAGAATGGTTTGAGGTACTTGTTGTTCTGAATTTTCTGTGTTTTCAGAACTTGGCAGCAATGGATTTTGATTGTCCATCTGTCGATTTTATGAATCATTCCAAAATTGATTTTCCAGAAATTTTACATCTCTGCTGAGAATTAGTTTCTTGGTGATTGGATTGTAAAGCCTGTAAGCTTTAGATGTTTCACTATATCCAGTGAAAATACATTTCTCACTTCTGTCATCAAGTTTCTTCCTTAATTCAGAAGGTATGTGAGCGTATGCTATGCATCCAAATGTCCTTAGATGTGCTACATTTAGCTTTGTCCCACTCCATGCTTCTTGAGGAACTTTCATCTTTAGACTGGTGGTTGGAGATCTATTCAGGAGATAAACTGAGCATGCTACTGCTTCAGCCCAAAAAGTATTTGACAAACTTTTCTCTTTAAGAAGTGTTCTTTCCATATTCAATATTGTCTGATTTTTCCTTTCAGCCACTCCATTCTGTTGTGGAGTATACCTGGTTGTTGTTTGCATGATAATGCCTTGTGATTTGCAGAAACTTGCAAATTCTATGGAGTTGTATTCTCCTCCACCATCTGACCTGAGTGCTTTGATATATTTGCCACTCTGTTTTTCAGCTTCTGCCTTGAATTCTTTGAATTTTGCAAAAGTTTCAGACTTGTGTCTGAGAAAACAGATCCATATTTTTCTGTTGAAATCATCAATAAACGTTAGAAAGTAAAAGCTACCACCTATTGACTCTGTTTTCATTGGTCCACATAGGTTAGTGTGAACAAGTTCAAGATGTTGTTTGGCTTGATTGGAAGACTGTGGAAAACTAGTTCTCTTATGTTTTCCATGTATGCAAGTCTCACATGGGGAAATTTTCTCTTTAAAGATGGGAAGACCTTTGACCATGGAGTGCTTCTGAAGAAGACTTAGACTCTGAAATGGTAGATGTCCAAATATTGTATGCCAAACCATAGTTTCATTCAGGTAGATGCACTCTGTGCATATGGTTCAGTCAGATTTGCAGTTCTGAGTGTAAGGGGAACATCCTATTCGGAGTCATATGGATTTCAGAAATCAATTTTATGCTGGGGTATTTGTCATATATTTTGCAAGATGCCCCCTCAAAAAGTATCTTATAGCCATGTTCAATGAGCTTTCCTACACTTAACAAATTATGTTTCATATCTGGAACATGATAGACATTGTTTATGTCTTTCTTCACATTCTATTTAGTAAGAATAGGAACAGTTCATTTTCCCTGAACTTTGACTAAATAATCGTTTTCAAGTGTAATATCAGATGAGATTGAAGAATCAATGCACGAAAGTAATTATTTATTACCTGTCATGTGATTGCTGCATCCACTGTCCAGCAACCAGAGATCTTTAGGTTGTTGTTCAGTCTTGTGGCATGAGAGAAACATACCTCTTGAGGTGTCTCCCGTATGATTTGACACATGTGCTCTGCCTGAAAGATGATCTGCTTGCTTCTTCCTGCATTCATATTCATAATTCCCATACTTTTTGCAGTAATAGCATTGTATGCTTGTTTTGTCATTTGACCTTCTCCCTCTGCCTCTTTAAGGCTGGAAACTCAGATGTTGATTTTGTTGTTGTTGTCTTTGACCTTGGAAATTTTGATTGGGATACTGTTGTCTATTACCTCCACTGGAGTAAGGGTTACTTTGATTTCTCCCTCTTCCTTGGTGACCTCTGCTTCTTCCTCTTCCTTTCCCTCTGCTGAAGGAGAATTGAGTTTTGAAAGCATTGGAGATTGACTCATCTGTGAGATGCAGTCTAGTCTCATGTGTCACCAGAGAACCAATTAATTCATCTGTTGAAAACCTTGACAGATCCTTGGATTCAAGGATTGTTGTTACAACCATTTCGAATTTGTTTGGTAAACTTATAAGAATTTTCTCAACAATGCGTTGATCAGTGATGGTTTCGCCAGTCAATCTGATCTGGTTCACGATTCCCATGACTCGGGTCATGAACTGATCCACATTTTCGAACTCTGTCATCCTTAGAGTCTCGAATTGCATCCTCAAGGTCTGCAGTTTAACTATTTTGACCCTGTCATTTCCTTGGTAGGAAGATTTAAGGATGTCGCAGGCCTTTTTTGAAGTACCAGCGCCTGTGATTTTTGAAAAAATCGTATCATCCAAGGAATTTTGAATCCAGAATTTCGCTTTATTTTTTTTGTTCCTCAGTGTTGCTTGAGCAATTTTCTGCAGATTTGTCATGGAAGAAAGGGCTGCTGGATCTGGTTCCACATATCCAAGATCCACTGGCTCCCAGCACTCTTGTGCTTGCAAGAATGATCTCATCCGAAGAGACCAAAACTCGTAATTCTTTCCCAGAAGAATCGGACCCTGAGTTGGTCCTAAGTTGCTAGACGACATATTTTTTTGAAAAAAAAAATCTCAGAAAAAAATAGAGGGAAATTTCGTATTTACCTCCTATCACCGAAACGTCGATTGCCGATGAGAGATTATCGGTCTTGAATTGGCCTTTGTCACGGTGCAATGTGACCATGCACCTTGTGTTAAAGCGCTATGGGATTTTCCAGTTTTTTGCCTTTCAAATTGCCGAAATGCGAAATTTGCCTTTGGACAATTCAACGATCTAGATCTTAATATGATCTAACGGTCCAGATCTTATCGGGATATCACGAATCGGGACTTCATGAACCCTAATGATGAGCTCTTCTGACTCCTCGAAACCCGATCTCTGATTTGTCGATCGTGCTTTCCTTTCGTGACTTTCCCGATTCCTTTGATCTCCGCCACGTGTCCCAATGGATGGACGGCTGAAGTCTACTTCGGGGGTTTCACCGTGGATATTCTCGATTCCTCGTTTTTATGAGATGACGTTAGTTGGGCCCCAAAATAGATCTTTCCTCCTGTCGGGATTTCGGACTTCGCAATTCCAAAATGCTCATGTTTCTTGTCCTCAGGATTCGCAACACGCCGAATCCCGATGTGCCAATGGCCCTTTCCTTTTCAGGACTTTTACCGAGTCCTCGAATTTATGCCACGTGTCCCCTCAAGATGGATGGTCCTCGTCGTTTCATGATTTTGCGACTTGCGACTCCAAGTTTCCTATCAACTGAGAAACTCGATTGCCGAAATGCCGACGGTTTCCTCGATGTCCGCCACGTGTCCGAACAAATGGACGACTATGATCTTATCGCTATTTCATGAGTCACGATTTCATGAGTTTAGAGATCTTGTTGCGATGGTCTTTCAAAACCGTGAACTCTGATATGCCGATTTGATGGCACTTGGATCTTCTGCCACCTGTCTTCTGAGATGGATGACTCACAAGTCCTCTTGGGATTTCGTGATATCGCGTATCGAAGTTTTGGAGAGCAGTCTCCTTCACTCATCCAACTCCCGATACCTGATTTTGCGAATGGATAAGATCGACGACTCACGGTCTTTCTTGATCCAATGGTCCAGAATGACTCATGATTTCGTGATTCGCGAATTCTACGACAGTCTTCTAAGCTTTACACCTTGCGAGTCAGTGAAATGCCGAGATCTCGCCACGTGTTTCTTGATGGATGGTCCAGATGATGTCGGGATTTCATGACTTTAGAAGTAAGAAATTTCTCCTGTGCACTCCAGAGGAATAAACCTCATTCACCTTCTCGCTAATCTAACGGCTGTCAGTCCTCTGCGCAAGATCTGACGGTTGACGTTCTTTCACCTTTTTCACGCTCTCTTCATCCCTTCTAAACTGGTTTCCCACTTTGGATCCGTTTGTAGGACGAATCTTATGGCCTCAATGGCTGTTCTTTGCACCTGAGACACGTTCTTTACTCCCGTGGAAGAAATATTCGTGAATCTTTCAAAGATTTGAAAGAAATACACAGATTCTTTGTTCACTGCTTCAATCTTTGACAGATTTGAGCGAATTTCGAAAAACTTTAAACGATTCTGCCTTCTGCAGGAATCTTTAACGATTTTGAACGAATTCTTCGAGTTCTTTAAATGTGCTTCCATCCTGCAACTCTTCTTCGTGAATCTTGATGATTCTTGAAAAGTACAAGAGTCTTTAAAGTTCTTCATCTCAATCTCTGCTTCCTTCTCAGTTTCTGATCCTTGAAACTTTCGAGCGTAGTACGCTCTGCTTCGGCGCGTGAGCTTCTTACGCTGATCTTTTGAACGTATGACAGTCTTCTTCCTCATGGAATTTTCCTGCGAGAATCTTTCGAGAGTATGATGGACATATCTCCAAGCCTTGTGAAAAGTCTGTGTCAAATGCTTCTCAAGATCCGTGAATCTCTACACTGTGAGGATCGTGTTGCTCTCCAGACTGTGTGAAGAGGCTTACTAATGTAGCTCTGATACCATGATAAATTGTGAAGCAAGAAATGCAAAGAGAAAAGAATAGAATAGAAAACAGTATATTAGAATGTAAGAAGAACTGAAGAGATTACAATGCAATGGGAAATAGCTGAGATAAATAGGCTCAAGCAAATCAAGAATAGAAAGTACAGCTGGCCAGGACAGCTGGCAGTGTATAGTCAGACTGTTGAGGTTACATTATATTTAACAAGAACTTGGTAACAAAATATTTATAGAAGCTCTACTTATTGAGAACCTTAACTTGAATTTGGTGGAGATATGCAGGACCCTAGTCAACAGATTGGGTTGTGAGGGATTGTGACTGGTTGGGAGGTGAAATATTATAAATAATCTGAAAGCAAGATATTTGATGATCATGCCGATCCTGTTACTACGGAGCACACGAAAAATGAAGATCCAAAATCTACATAAGGAAAAACCACCAAGGGTTTGAAACCCCCGCCTGCACATCCCCCTTATATCCAGATATGATGAACCAATTGAAGAAATCTGCAAGAAAGAAAAAATCTGTGAGCAGGAAGAAATTTGCAAGCAAGAAAACATCCATGAGCAAGAATAAATCTGTAGATTCATGGTGCTCAAGCGTACATTTGAATACTTGATTAGCAAGAATGTGCATCGTCGTCGATAGTTTGGTGTGAAATAAATTGTCTTCGTCTACATTTTATTGTAAAATAAATTGATCGAAGATTGTGGAAGATGGAGGTTGCATCGATCCATTTTATTACACGTAAGTTTTGTGAGAAATAAGGTATATTGCAGAGTTCACTAGAGTCTCGAAAGACTCGACCAGTGAAAACAATTATAGGCACATGCCTCTCCATTGGTTGTACAATGGATGTTGCAATATGACTATGCTATTATGTAGTGAGTCTGTGGGTAGAAGCAAAGGAAAAATAAAATGCACAAAAAAACGATTGTATTGCACACTTGCTGAAATGGTTGCATTGCTTATGATTTAATAGAGAGTGTGGAAGCATCTATCGAGAGCTTTCCCGAAACAATCTGGAGTGTAGGTGGAATGTTCTGGAGCATTCTGAAAGGTGGTGGATGGAGTTTTCTAGAAGACATTGAAGCGTCGTGGTAGGTAGGTAGGTAGAGAAATTAAATTCTTCAACACTCCCCCCTAATTTCTACTACTAATTACATCAATATTTACAATGCCCAATGCTTCTCTTAAATACTCAAATTTGTCTTGTGCTAAATCCTTTGTAAATATGTCTGCAAGTTGCTCCTTTGATCTGCAATGTTGTAGGATGAGTTCTCCATTGTTGACAAGTTCTCGAATGAAGTGATATCTCGTGTCGATATTCTTTGTCCTCTTGTGAGAAACATGATTCTTTGATAGTTCAATGTTGGACTTGTTATCACAGTAGATTGTAGTAGGCTCTTCCTGATTGTGCATTAGATCCTTTAAAATTCTTCGCATCTAGAATACTTGATATGTTGTTGATGTACCTGCTACATATTCTGCTTCTATTGATGAGATTGTCACTATTGGTTTCTTCCTTGATGCCCACACCACAACTCCTGTTCCAAGATGAAATGAATATCCAGATGTGCTCTTTCTGTCATCAATACTTCCTGCAAAATCACTATCTGTGTATCCAACCAACTGCAGGTTATTTGAAGTGGAATACAGTATGCCATGATTCATAGTCCCTGCAATATATCTTAATTACCCTTTTCCTGCTTGCCAATGTGAATTCTTTGGTGTGTCCATGAATCTAGAAATCAAACTGACTCCATTCATTATATCTGGCCTAGTCGTTGTCAAATACATCAAACTTCCAACCAATTTTTTGAATATGGTTGAATCAAAATCCATCTCATTTTGTTCTCTACTTAGTTTTGTGCCAACTGCCACAGGTGTAGAAACTGGATTGCAGTTTATCATTCTAAACCTTTTTAAAACATATTTTTCATATTTACTTTGACAGATGAAAATTCCCTTATCATTTTGTGTGACCTCAATACCAATAAAATATTTCATTAACCCCAAGTCTGTCATCTCAAATTCCTTCTTCATTGTTGATTTAAACATATCAATAGAAATATTACCTGTATAGATCAAATCATCAACATATAGGTAAATGATCAAGATTTGACCTTGTTCATTGACTTTGGTGTATAGTGTAGGCTCACTAGTGGTTCTTATGAATTCATTTTTTATCATGTATGAATCTATCCTGCTATACCAAGCCCTTGGTGCTTGTTTCAATCCATAAAGTGTCTTCTTTAACCTGTAAACCTTGTCTTCTTGTATGTTTACTTCATACCCTAGTGGTTGTTGCACATAGACTTCTTCTTCTAAATATCCATTCAAGAAGGCTGATTTGACATCCATTTGAAAAAATTTCCAATTATGTTGAGCTGCAATAGCTAGTACCATCCTAATTGTGTCAAGTCTTTCTACGGGTGCAAATTTTTCATTGTAATCAACTCCATATTATTGTGAAAATACTTTTGCTACTAAGACTTATATTTGTCAACTTCTCCATTTGCCTTATATCTAGTTTTATACACCCATTTGAGACCTATGCATTCTTTCTCTTTAGGTAAATCAACTAGATCCCATGTATCATTTTTCTTAATAGATTCAATTTCTTCATTCATTTCATTAATCCAATGTTCTTCCTTAATTGCATCTTCAAATTATACTGGATCTTGAGTAAATAGAGAAAAATTGGATTGCAAATCTATCCTATCTCCTTGATCATATATTTCTTGCAAGCTTCTAGTCTTTTTTCCTCTTAATCTTGATCTTAATGATTCAACTGTAGGATTTGAGTCATAACTTACTTGTGGACTTGATGTTTCTCCTTTCTCACCTTGCCTTTGTGAGTTTTCTACTTGTGGAATGCTTGATGGTATTCCTCCTTTCTCATCTGATAGTTCTCCTTCACCTTTTTCTCCTTGTTCTTCATATAGTGTTCTTGTACCTATAATAGTCTTGTCTATATTGCCATCCCATTATTCTTCCTCTTTGAATACGACATCTCTACTTTCAATGACTTTCTTAGTTATAGGATTAAACAACTTATATGCCTTAGATTGTTCATCATAACCAATGAAAATGCATTTTTCACTTTTATCATCCAATTTACTCGTTTGTTTAGGCACATGTGCATATGCAATGCAACCAAATACTTTAAAATGAGAAACACTACGATTCTTACCACTCCATGCTTGTTGAGGAATCATGTCCCCCACAATATTTGTTGGACTCCTGTTCAATATATAACTACACAAGCTATGGCTTCAACTCAATATTGATTAGATAGATTCTTGCCTTTCAACATGCTTCTTGCCATCTCCATTATTGTACGATTTTTTCATTTTGCAACACCATTCTGTTGGGGTGTATAGCTTGTAGTGAATTGATTCTTTATTCCATGATACTTGCAATACTCCAAAAAATCATTTGACTTGTATTCTCCTCCTCTATCCGATCTTAATATCTTAATAGACAGACCACTCTATTTCTCAACCAATGCCTTGAATTCCTTAAACTTGTTAAATGTTTTAGGTTTGTGTTTGAGGAAATAAACCCATGTTTTTCTACTATAGTCTTCAATGAATGTCAGAAAAAATATGCTCCCCCCTAATGATGGTGTTTGCATTGGACCACATAAATTTGTATGCACAATTTCTAAAGGTACCTAAGATCAATATGAATTCTCTTTTGGAAAGTTTTTCCTATGTTGCTTGCCCAATATACAACTTTTACATGAACTAATTGGTGCTTGAATAGGTGGTAAACCTTTTACCATTTCATTTCTTTGAAATAGATACAATCCTTTGAAGTTTAGATGGACATACCTCAAGTTCCATATCCATGCTTGATCTTGACTTGATGCCTTGAAACTTGCTCCAATCTTCTCCATCATTTCACTTTTCATGTGAAGTGGAAACATTCTATTGTCTATCATTTTAATCCTTGCAATCACCACTTTACTAGGAGGAATATCAAATATAGTGCATACAATATTCTCAAAAGAAACTCTATAACCCTTTTGAGTAAGTTGTCCCACACTTATGAGATTATGCTTCAAACCAGACAAAAAATAAACATCACAAATAGTTTTCTTTCCACTATTTGTTATTACATTGATTGTACCTTTTCCCGTGACTTCTACAATATTATCATTACCCAATTTAATTTGTGCTTTAACTGATGTATTCAAATCCTCAAAAAACCCTCTATGTCCAGTCATATGGTTACTACAACCACTATCAAGAAACCAAATGTTACTTGCATTTTCTTGAGCTACATCACATGTAATAAACAATGTCTCAGAACTACTCTCAGAGAAATGTGCATTCTTCTTTCTCATATCTTCTTGTCTCTTTTGGCATTCATTTGCAAAGTGACCATACTTCTTGCAGTAATAACATTGAATCTTTGATTTGTCATACCTTTGTGATGCTTGATTGTGATTGCTTTCGCTTGAGCTGAAACTTTGATTTCTCCTTCCTCCTGGGTCTTGACTCTTTCTTTCTTCTCTTTGAAAATTTTTTCTTCCTCTTTCTATGAATCCTGGATTTCCTCTTGCTCTGCCTCTACCAAATGTCATTTTTGTTTTGAATGCATGCTCCAATGAGGTATTTTCATTCCTTTTCAACCTGTCTTCATAATTTTTCAAGGACCCAACCAACTCATCCATAGAATATTTAGTCAAATCTTTAGATTCTTCAATTACCACAACTATTGCATCAAATTTTCTAGGAAAACTTATTAAAAACTTTTCTACAACCTTATGATCTGCTAGCTCATCACCAATTTTCCTTATTTGATTAGCCAACTTTGTAACACAATATGTAAACTGATCTATTGAATCAAAATCTTTCATTTGCAAGTTTTCAAATTCTCTTCTAAGTGCTTGAAGTTTGGAAATTTTTACCTTGCTAGTGCCTTGATATGTTGTCTCTAGAATGTCCCATGCTTGCTTGGCTGTAGTGGCTGGTTTAATCCTTCCAACAACCAAATTTTCCAACGCTTGTCCAATTATCTACAAAGCCCTTTTATTCTTTTGCCTATTTTCATCAATCTTTTTCTTTTCATCAACACTCAAGACAGACTCATCTTATGGTTCAACATAACCATTCATTACTATATTTGATAGCTCATATGAGTCAAATGTTAATTTCATTCTAAATGCCCAATTATCATAATTTTTTCCAGAAAATGTTGAAATCATAAGCTGCTGAAACATTCTCGATGCCATTTTTTATATTGTTTAAATCAAGCTGCCAAACACTTTCAGCAAAATAAACTAGAGATTATATATAGCAGAGGAGCATGAGTGTTTTTTTACAAATATTTTAGGAATTTCTTCCTCCCCAACTCCTTCACGCAACTTCTTCCTTCCCATCTCCTTCACGCAGCATCTTCCTTCCCAGCTCCTTCATGCAGCCTCAACGCTAATTGTTCTCCTCTGTAAGGTCGACCACGCATCCTCAAATACTATCAAAACCCTCAATTTATGGTCCGAAATATGCAAATAAAAATATTGACAAGCACAGAGGAATTTCCTTCACGTGCAGAGTAATTTCCTCCACAATTTTGTCAATCTTTAGTAAATAAAATTTATTCCCTTTCTCCACGGATACTGTGGGTGAGATGGATAGTTTTACGCATGATGGTCACCCTCTTTGCGTGGATCACGCACAGGTTGGTCTCCTAGAACACCCAACAAGATATTCTTCTGGATTCTACGGCGGAATCGATAGAATTCACAGCCGAATATTGAGGAGCCGGATTTCCTTCTAGCTTCAACCCTCGGATACTCTGCAATTGGAGAGCTTGAATTGATCCCTTCAATTTCCGGCAAATGAGAATTACAAAACCAGAACAAGTTTTACACGGCACCGCAAGGGGGCGCGGATTTGCAAGCAACTGAGATGGTTCTCTTCAGCTCTCACTTACTCTTCTGGATGTTGTGGCTTCCTCAACAACTTTCACAACAAATCGCTCACACTCGACGACTCTCTTGAACTCTTATTGCTCTTCTAGAAGATGTGGATTCCTCAACACAATGCACAACAACTCGTACGTCGCTCGAATACCACGATGTGCGGGCTGAAGCAAAGGAACAATAAAATGCACAGAAAAACGATTGTATTGGACACTTGCTGAAATGGTTACATTTCTTATGATTTTATAGAGAGTGTGAAAGCATCTGGAAGATCCAGAGATTTCCCAAAACAATCTGGAGTGTCGGTGGAATGTTCTGGAGCATTCTAAAAAGTGGTGGATGGAGTTTTCTAGAATACAGTGGAAGCATCGTGGTAGGTAGGTAGGTATAGAAATTAAATTCTTCAACAGTGAGAGCATTGTTTTCATGGAAGTGGATGATAGTTCGCTAAGGGTTTATTCGTTTTCTCGTAGAAAGAGGGAGATGGCCTCTAAATTTCAAATAAAGGACCTTGGTATGATGCACTGCTTCTTGGGACTACAGGTCTTGCAGAGAACTAATGAGATATTTTTGAATCAAGGGAAGTATGCAGTGGAAATCTTGAAGAGGTTCGAGATGTTGGATTGCAAGGAAATGGCTACACCTATGGTATCAAATATGACTTTGTTGCAGGATATGACTTTATAGACTATGGACGTTACATTATATAGGAATATGGTGGGTTCGTTGATGTAATTTATGAACACAAGACCATATAGATGTTTTTCTATGAACAATCTGAGTCAATATATGGAATAGTCTGGGCATGTTCATTTGGTCACAGCAAAACATGTGATGAGGTACCTTAAAGGTACATTGGATTATGGTCTTAGGTATGTGACATACCATGAATTTGGGTTTTATGTATATTTAGATTCATATTAGGCCAGTAGTATTACTAAGTGGAAGAGTACTTCGGAATATTACTTCAGTCTAGTCTCTAGTATGGTTATGTAGAGTAGTAGGAAGCAATCATGTGTAGCACTCAATATGGCTAAGGTTGAATATGTGGCATCATGTGCAACATGTAGAGAAGTAATGTGGATTTAGAATCTCTTGTCCTGATTATTTGGTCTCAAACTGGAGGCGACTTGCATTTGGTGTGACAACCAGAGTTGCATGAAGTTGTCATAGAATATGGTGTTCCATGATAGGTTGAAGCATATTAAGATAAAATATCACTATATTAGGGATTGGTGCAGAGTGGAGCAGTGAGTCTCCAGTGTGTGACTATAGAGGAATAGCTTGTAGACATGTTGACCAAACCATTATCAAGGATGCAGTTCAAGTGCTTCAGGGACAAGCTTGGCATGGTCCCTGTTTAGAGGGAGTGATGAGGTACATATGCATTG
>ML785008.1:527788-547475 GCA_009831015.1 Picea engelmannii
GAGAGAGAGAGAGAGAGAGAGAGAGAGAGATAATTGTAGGGTGGTAGAGGGAGGATTGTGGAGAGAAGACAAAGAGAGTGAGTGGGATAGAGAGTTATATTAGTGTGGGAATGATGAGAGAGAGAGAGGGGGGGGAAGAGGGGGAAGAGAGTGAGTGAGGGATTGGGAGAGAGAGGTCAAAGAGAGAGAGAGATAGGGGAGAAAGGGGGAGAGTGTTCCATGTGTATATTGGTGGATGCCACCTATTCCAACTCACTCCTTGTGTCCGTTTTTGTTTAGAACATCTTTTTGTACTACTTTATAATTGTGAGTTATACACTTATGGGATTGTTTGAAGCCTCACACATTCATCATGTGGATACAAGTGGCCTCTCGCCTAATCCAACTGGCTTATTTTGTATGTTTTTATGTCAACACATCTTGTTGTACTTTTAGGGCTATTTTGGGGCCCTAAATGTTGTTTTCTTGGCTCGCCATAGTCAAAATGTACTCGAAGTCAGAGTCTGATGGAGGAATATGTATGTCTATGAAATACCTTTCCAACGGACTATCCAACGCCTAAAATGGAGGTCGTATGCAAAAGTTATGACCCTAGGAAGTTGAGGTACCAAATTACACCAACTTACCCATAGGTCCCACATGACTTTTGGCATTTCACCTTCTAGGGTTAGGTTTTCGGATGTCTAGGGTTTTGGAATTCATTGGTAATATAAAAAGGGCCTATGGAGCCTCATTTTAATCCATTCTTCTCAGACGGATGTGCATATCAGCCACATCTCTTCTTAAATATAGCTACCACCATTCGAGCAAGTTTCAGTTCTGCAGTTTTACAGTTTCAGCCAATTTTATTATTTAATAGAAGATATTGTTCACTAGATATTTGTGTTATTATTCCTATCTCCATGTTTATTGTCTTCAGTCTATTAATTAGTTCGTTCCACTCCTAAATCTAGATCATTGGTATCAGAGTGGTCTACTCTTCATTTATTTTTCTTCGTGCATGTCCCCGACAAGGTCTGGGTCTAAGAAATTGGGACTCGAACCAATCGAGCCATTATCATATCGGTTGCACCGAGCCCGCCAAAAACCCATGGGAGATGAAAATAAATATGATGGAGTAGGAGATATTATTAAAATTTTTCTTGAGGAATCCCTCGTGTGACAAAGGAACGAAATGATGGAAAACTTCACACAGAGCCTTCGACGGTTTCCCATGGGAGAAGCATCTTCATCAAGCGGCCATCGAACCCCCTTCAAGGTACAAGTAAATTTTGATGTTTTGTTATTTGAAGGACTGATAGATGCGGATGTTGTAGATAAATGGTTGAATCTACTCAATGGATATTTTTTAGTCCACAATTTTTTTGATAGGGTAAAGATCACTTTTGCACTCCTCGGGGCCATTCCCCATGTTAAAAAATGGCAAGATATTTACTTTGAGCAAAGGGCCATGGAGGAATCTGCAATTTTTGTGGTGGTCCCTACATGGGATTCCTTTCAGGATGCAATTAAGGAACAATACTAACCTGTTGAAAGCTACGAGGACCAATACACCAGATGGACCACCCTATGTCAAGAAAGGGACCAGAAAATACCAGACTTCAGCAATATTTTCCATACCCTACGCACCAAATTGGGTATAAAATATTCTGAGTGTCGTCTAGTGCTCAAATACCATGACTGTTTGTATAGATATAGTTAAAAAAAATTTAAGTTCTTGGACATCGCCTCATCTAACATAGCTTATAGATACCCTGTCAAGATCGAGCATAAATTTAAGCAAAAATAATGAGAGTTTAGTTATGCAAACCCCTCATAGCCGAAGTAGGGAAAATGATACCCCAAACCACACATCAAGGGACCAATTTGCAATGGCCTCCCTCAGGACAATCCATCCAAGCCGCAACACAAGAAGGGCAATGAGAATATGAAGAAGGATAGGGGAAAATGGAGTGACTAGTATAAAATTCCTTGGCACAACACCGACGAATGTCGCTCCAAGAATTCCCTCGTGGCTGAGATGAAGGCTTCTAAGTCAGAGGATGATTATGATTCTGAGTCAAATCCTAAAGGAGGGAAGCAAATTATCAATTTTGAATCTAGTGCCATGGTCGCTACCACCAAATTTCAGCCAAGCAAACCAGAAGAATCATAGGAAGGAGAACGCCTCTATCACTCGTAGATGTGGGCCAAGGGGACTCTGATTCATTTCATTGTTGCCATAGTCTCACTGTAGACAAAGTCAAAGTCTGACGGTGAAATGTGTATTTATTTGAAAGACCTTTCCAATGGGCTATCACATGCCTAAAACAGAGGTTGTATACAAAATTTATGACCCTAGGAAGTTGAGGTGCCAAATTACATCAACTTACCCATAGGGCCCACATGAATTTTGGTGTTTCTCCTTCTAGGGTTAGGTTTTTCAATCTCTAGGGTTTTGGCATTCATGAGTAATATGAAAAGGGCCTATGGCGCCTCATTTTAATCCATTCTTCTCAGATGGATTCATGTAGAAGACACAACTCTTCTTAGAGATAGCTACCACCATTCAAACAACTTTCAATTCTGCAGTTTTACAGTTTCAACCTATTTCGTTTTTTAATAGAAGATATTGTTCACTAGATATTTGTTTTATTATTCCTATCAATGTGTTTATTGTATTCAGTCTTTTAATCAGTTATTTTTGTTCCTAAATTTGGATCAGTGGTATCAGAGTGGTCTACTCCTCATTTATTTTTCTTCGTGCATGTCCCCGACAAGGTCTGGGTATAAGAAGTTGGGACTCAAACCAATCAATCCATTACTAGATCAGTCACGCCGATCCTGACAAGAACTCATGGGAGACGAAAATAAATTTGATGGAGAAAGATATCTTATTAAAATAATGCGCGACGAAGCCCTCGCATGACAAAGGAATGAAATGATGGAAAACTTCAAGCAGATCCTTCAACGGTTTCCCACGGGAGAAGCATCTTCATCAAGTGACCATGCAACCCACTTCAAGTTACATGTAAATTTTGATATTTCATTATTTGAAGGACTGATAGATGTGGAGGTTGAAGATAAATGGTTGAATATTCTCGAAGGATATTTTTTGGTACACAATTTTTCCAATAGGGAAAATATCACTTTTTCACTCCTCAAGGTCATTACCCATGTTAAATATTGGTGGGATACTTACTCTAACCAAAAGGTCATGGAGGAATCTGAAATTTGTATGGTGGTTCCTACATGGGATTCCTTCTAGGAAACCATTAAAGAACAATACTACCCTGTTGGAAGATACGAGGACCAGTACACCAGATGGACCACTCTACATCAAGAAAGGGACCAAACAATACTAGACTTCACCAATAGTTTCCATACAATACGCACCAAATTGGGTATCAAATATTTTGAGTGTCATATGGTGCTAAAAAACCTAGGTTGTTTTCATAGATACATTGAAACAAAAATGGAGTTCCTAGACATTGCCTCATTAGGCACAGCTTATAGATACATTGTCAAGATCGAGCAAAAATTTAAGAAAAAATGAAGAGAGTTTGGATATGAAAACCCCTCACAGCCAAAGCATGGATAATGCAACCCCAAATCACACAACAAGGGACCAAGTCGCAATGGCCTCCCTCAAGACAATCAATCCGATCCGCAACAAAAGAAGGGAAATGTGAAGTTGAAGAAGGACATGGTAAAATGGTGTGAGTACTATTAAAGTCCTTGTCATGACTTCGATGGATTTCTCTCCAAGCAGTCCCTCATGGCCGAGATGAAGGATTTCAAGTCAAAGGTCGATTCTAATTTTGAGTCAAATTGTGAAGGAGGGAAGAAGATTATTGATTTTGAACCCAGTGCCACGGTCGCTACAACCAAATTTTGGCCAAGCGAACTAGAAGAACTAGAGGAAGGAGAAATCCTCTTTCACTCACAAATGTGGGTTAAGGGGGCTCTGATTCATTTCATTTTCAAAATCTATAGTCAGAAGAACATAATTTCAGCAGAGGTCTTCAAGCGGTTTGACTTGCCAAAAACACCGCACCCACATCCCTACACCATCGACTACCTTTGTCAAGGAAGAGATCTTCATGTTAGCCAACAATTTTGTCTACCCTATAACATCAAGCCTTTCAAATATGAGGTAATGTTTGATATTTCTCCACTTTGAGGACATCCATATTTATGGAAGCATCATGTTGTGTACGAGTCTAGACCCCACAATATTATTATTACCTTGGATAGAAAATTTTACAAGACACTAGAGGTGACACCGCCTACTGCTATTTCTTTAATCTCTTCTAAGAAATGCAGTAAGGTCATTTCACATATCAAGAAGTTTGTCTTCTTTGTGATCCATGCTCATAGTAAGAAGAAGTTCACTGCCAAATCCTCGGCCTCTACACAATGCCTCTCTTTGCAGCAAAAACAAGTGGACAAGATTGTGGAAGAATACAGAGACATCTTCACCTCACCTATAGGGGTACTGACACACTTCCAAGTCAAGAATCCAATTGATATGACCCCCAATGAACCTCTACCTAATGGGCCAGTCTATGGGTGTTCACTAATGGATAATGATGAAATCAAGAGTTAGATCCGGGAGCTTCTTTAGAGGGGGAACATCATACCCAACTCCTCCCCTTGTGGAATCCTGATTGTTCTGGTGCAGAAGAAGGATGAGACTTGGTGACTCTGCATTGATTACAGATCCTTAAACAAAAACACAGTCAAGAATGGTTACGCCATTCCCCGTATTTATTACCTTCTTGACCAAATCAAAGGGGAAAAGTTCTTCGTCAAGATTGACCTAAAGTGTGGCTACCACCAGGTTCCCATCGAACCAACTGATGTCTAGAAGACAACCTCCAAGTCTAAATAAGGTCTCTATGAATGGATAGTCATGCACTTTGTCTTATCAAACAAATGCACCAGCCACTTTATTGAGGTTGATGGATGATGTATTAATACCTTTCACCAACTCCTTTGTGGTAGTATATTTGGATGACATCCTCATCTTTAGCAGAATATGGGAGGAACACATGCGGCATATTCAATAGGTTTTGAGCACTCTTCTGCAACACAAACTTTATGCCAACTTGGAAAAATGATATTTTGGCATGAACAAGGTCCAATACCCAGGATAAATTGTTTATGAGCATGGGGTACATGTTGATCCATCTAAGATTCAAGTCATTCGTTACTGGCCAGCCCCAACCACACTGACTTAGATTCAGAGATTCTTGGGACTAGCCAATTTCTACTAATGGTTCATGTTGGGATTCTCACATATTGCATGGGACCTCAGCTAGGTAACCAAGGGTGGTGGTAGGGCCAAGTTTGTGTAGGGGAAGGAGAAAAAATGAGCAGTCGATGATCTGAAACGTCATTTTTTCTCAACTCTCATACCCTCCTTGCTCGATGTGCAACAACCATTTGAGATTGAGACTAATCCATATGACTATGTTGTGGGTGCATTTCTCACTCAACACCGACATCCTGTGGCATACCATAGTGAGACACTCTCTAATACTATCCATAAATACACCACGTATGACAAGGAAATGTATTCCATTGTCCAAGCCTATCTTCAATGGAAGCATTACATTCTGGGGAAAGGGACAATCATACACACTCATCACAAGCCTTTGTAGTTCATACAGACATAGGGGAAATTGCAGAATGATCACCATAATAATTGGTCCACCTACTTGCAACAGTTCCATCTCAATATCAAGTATAAGACATGTATCTCGAATCGTGTTGCAGATTGTCTCAGTCGGCCTCCTGTGGCTTCAGTCACCACTGTACTCTAGTCCTGTGGACATGAAGCATCAGAGTGGCCCCAAATTTATCAAAAATATCTAGACTTCACCACCACATATAAGCTCTTGGGTATAGGCACCAGTCACTACTACATATTGAAAAATTTGCGACGAACTTTGACCATAATAATTGACCCTGAAATTGACCATTAAAAATGACCTAAAATACTTAGGTGGAAAAGAAATATTTTTAGGTCACTATCGTCGCAATTGCGATGATAGTGACCTAAAATTGGCCTATAAATATTTGATGACTTAAATATGTTGCGAAAATCTTGCTATAACAACGACGGTTCCAAAAGGGTATTTTTGAATGTTGTTAGAGGTGGGGAAAAAAGTAAAGAGGGTGAAAAGGGTAATGGTAGATGTTATTTCCCTTGTAAAAAATGTTGTCTCAGACGTCTCGTAAGAATTTTAATAGAAACAGATACAAAACATTGTAGGAAATATGGTCACATTGATGGCAGATCGCATGAATATCGTCCCATGGTAATTAGCTATATATTCATTATCTTTTTTTATTTTGTCAATTTTATATAAAATTATATATATACATATATATGTATATATATTGTTTGAATGTTTGTTATACTATACACTAATTTTGCATGATTGTTTGTAATTATAAAGTTAGAGTTTACCTCTAACTTTCTGCAGAATATTGCACCAAGTATTAATAGAAATGATGTTGTACTCGCTGAGGAACATCATCATGACCAAAAAAATGAGGATCTCATGGAAGAAAATAATGGGACAAATCAAGTTAATGATCCCATGGAAGGAGATGATGGGACAAATCAAATTATCTAAGATTTGTTTTCGCAACCGGATGAGGATGGGGAAAATGCTGGTATTTATGATGAACCTCTATTAGAAAAGGCAAATAAACAACTTTATGAAGGATCAAGAGAAAATCTTCTCTCTGCTACATTGTTGTGAGTGAACTTAAAGGTGATCAATAATTTGTTGAACACTTGTATGACATAGATACTAAGGTATGTAATATGTTTCATCTCATACTATACATAAATGTTGATTTTTTTATATTTGTTTTTAGTGTTAATTAACGTGTAAAATAAGAATGCAATTTTTACGATTAATATTCTTATATTAACTTGTTGTTTGTTATGTTGTAGATTTTTAGGTGAATTTTTGTTATCGTTGTCAAATATTTTACCTCACACATATCGAGGTTTGCATGCCATTATGAAAGACATTGGAATGGATTATCAAACTATAGATGCATTTCCTAATGACCATATTATATATTATGGACAACATGCTTCAAAAACTGAATGTCCGCAATATCTTATCAATAGATATCGAACCGATCAAGTAACAAAAAGGGTGCCTCGAAAGGTTCTTCATTATATTCCCATAATTCCACATTTGCAACGATTGTTTAGGTGTGAAAGAATAACACAATTTATGGATTACCATGCATGTAACAAAAGTGGTTATGGTGTTTTTCGAATTCTTGCTGATGGTTCTGCATTTAGGGAAATTGAGGGAAAATGGGCAGATTTCAAAGATGAACCTCGTAATGTTAGGCTTTCATTGGCAGTTGGTGGTGTTAGTCCATTCGGAGAGCTTAGGTCTATTTACTCAGTGTGGCCTATTTTTTATATCAACAATAACATTCCTCCTTGGATGTCAATAAAGAGGGAGCACATAATGTTGACAATGATTTTTCTAGGTATTTGTTTACATTAATTTTTTGAATTTAACATTTTCGTTTGTTTCAATTTTTGCATAATATCTTTTGTTTATTTATTTTATTATATATATTACATATATCATTCCTTTAGTAATTATGTGTAATTTCAAACAAATATTAGGTAAGTACCAGGTTAAAGATATGAATGTATATATCGAGCCTCTTATCGATGATCTACTAAAGTTATGGGCTGGAATCACAATGTATGACATATCTAAACCAATCGGGGAGAAGAGATTTAAATTCTGTTGAATACTTTTATGGACAATTCATGATGCCCCTGGACTAATACATTTTTGTGGTATGTATAAGCATTCTAATATTGCTCTTTAATACTATATAATATTTTAATCTTATCTTGGTGCATGTTTACTTTTTAAATAATCTCATTGCATAATTGACATTAATCCATTTGTTGCAAGTCTTCAAAAAAAGGGTAAATTTCCATGTCTATTTTGTGGCCCTAAGATGAAGTATCGTCATTCAAAATTTTTAGGAAATATGGTGTTTGATGAGTATAGGCACCTTCTTCCTAAGAACCATAGGTATCATACTACTGACAAACATCTTTTCAATGGAAAAGAAGAGACTGGTTTAAAACCAGGAATAATGACACCTCACCTATGGAGGTTGGAATATAATAGAAATCGTCAAGGTACTCAATTTCATAATGTATCATAGCTCATGTAATGTTTTGAATGTTTATTTTAATCATTGAATTTATTTTATCATATTTGATAATTATTTTTGTGATTTCTTTTATGCTTCATGAAGGCCGCAATCATCATGAAGGTATTAATAATGGGCTCCCATGAGGAATGAAATATTATCCCACTCAATTCATGAGGTTTCCCTACTATGAGGAGCTAAAAATAGCTCATTTGTTTGATACAATGCATATTGGGAAGAATGTGACTGAAACATTATGAATCATATATGGTAGGAGGGACAAAGAAAAAATTGTCAAAATTTGTACTGACATTTAGGAAGCCAATCATCCAATGCAAAGTGTGATCCAATATTCAAATAGATCAGATGGAGTACTAGACTGAAATAACCTTCCATGGTTATTAACGGAGCAACAAAGAAATGATGTAAAAGAGGTCATTCAAAGAATTAAATTTCCCATGAGTTTTGCTTCAAACATAAAAAATATCTTAACGAAGAAAGGTGAATTTGGTGGGGTAAAAACACATGATTGACACACCTTCATTAAGATAATAATTTTGGTATACATATTTATATATATTGGCCTTATAGATCTGTTATTTTTTTTTATTTCTGCTCATCTACTTTGGTCAAAACAAATAATGATTCATTTTCTTGTTACAGTATGTTCTACCACTATCTCTCCCAAGCGACTTTGACAACAACGTCAAACAAGTTATATATGATCTTGGAAAATACATGAGGTAAGACGTAGTTGTGATTTATATGCAAAATATTCTTTCAAATTATTTTTGTACTTAATGACACGTGTTTTACTTGTAATGTAATGTAATATACTATATTATGTTATGTTGAAACATGTTATTTTCTTATGTCACGATCTCATGTAGATGGTTGTCATTGAAATAAATCCATGAAGATGATATAAATTATTGGAAGAGAGAAATGCCTCGTCTAATGTGTGAAATGCAAAAGTACATACCTCCTAAATTTTTCAATGCACAAGAACACTACCTCATACACCAAGTTGAGGAGATTGAAATTTGTGGAGCTGTTCACACAAGGTCAATGTGGATGGTGGAGAGGCACTTGAAATCATTCAAGGCGTTGGTTAAACAAAGATCACGTCCTGAGGGTTATATGGTGGAGGGATATATGGTATATCAATCCATGTTGTATATTAGTCAGTATCTTCCTAAAGTAGTAGTGCCAAATATGAATGCAATGGATTGCATTTGGGATGTGAACTCCATCAAAAAAATTGAAGATTAGGAGAACCTGTTGGGGAAAGGTAGAATGAAAAAAACAAGAGGTAATATATTAATATTTGTGAAAATTTATATTATTAATACATATAAAGTTTCATTTTTGTGTATATATGATCATACTCATTAATATATTCATATAATTTATTTCATAAATTATAAATATTTATAATTACCTGCATATTGTACATTATAACTAATATTTAATATTGGTGAATTATGTTTTTTTGATTCAGTTGCTCTAGAGTGGGATGCACTACATTTATACATTGCAAACAATCTTGACTGGATGAATGTATGGATTGAAAGATGTAAACAACATAATGGAGGTAGGCTATCATGGAAATGACCATCTGAATTGGTTAGAGAAGCACGTTGTAACAAAGATGTCAATGTTACGCAGAGGGAAATTGATCTAGCATATGGTTTGAAAGATGGACATGTAAGCAATTTCACCCATTGTATTCAGTTATTTTATATTATACTAATGTGACTACATGTGTATTGTATTTTTCAGATACTTTCGAAGTTGTATAAATATATGTTGATTTATTAATTGACAATGCATCTTTTACATATCTGACATATTGCAGTTGAAACACCACAAGGTTATGTGGTGAAATGGTCATAAATTTCTCATCAAACAATTGGATGAAACAAGGAAAAATTATGATAGTGGGATAACTGAAGTATTCCAAGTTACTAATGTTTCCTCTAGTAGTGACAACCATCCCCGAGAATCTGAAAATAGATACTACGGGTATTTAAATGATATACTTGAGTGTGACTTTAATTCCTTCAAATTAGTTTTGTTCGATTTCAAATGGTATATGTTATGAATGCATGAATGTGATGAGAAAAGAATTGCTATTCAACATGCCAATGGATTTCTAATGATTAAAACAACGATGTTTGAAAGAGGACATTATCACTATGTTTTTCCAAGCCAATGTGAATAGGTCTTTTACTCAAATGTTCCAGGTGAAATGGATTAGCCATTTGTTGTTAGATATGATCCAAGAGGAAGGCCAATTAAGTATACTCATTTATAGGAAGAATATGATATTGAAGAACAAGAATATGATTCAACAAAATATCAGACAGAGATGGAAGATCATGGAGGGTCGACAGATGAAGAAGATGAAGAAGATTATGATCTAGGCGTAGGAGACAATATTGCAATTCCTGATGATGATGTCGATGAAAATATGCTCGAAAATGACATTGATGACTATGATGATATCATCAATCCTTTCAACATTGTTTCAAAACCAGATGATGATATAGATGTCAAGTTCAATGAGGAATATCAAGATAGAGAATAAGGATGATTACACATATGTTGAGGTTGGATTAGGTACATGACTATATAATATTTTAATTTGTATGAATTATTCTCTTAAAATAATTTACTTTTAATGTCATGGGTTAATTACATGTTTTTAAGTTTTATGCGACGCTTTTATATCCTAGGTTACATTTTGTTTAATTATTATTTCAAACCTGAAAATAGTTGTCAATATAGTAAAGTATGTGGTAGACTAAAAATATCATTTAGAAACACATAATTTCATGTAACTTCATTAATTTTTGTTTTTGTAGTTTCTATGCATGAATCTTAATAGGACGTTGCTTTCGATTATTTTATATTTTATAGATTGGGTTTTGGGGATCAATTGAGAGTGATCTGAGGTGGAGGGGAGGGGCCATGTGAGCTTCCACCTTCACGTGGCTGGACTTGTTCAATAGAGGATAAACTATTCTTGAAACCAAGAGAATCTCTTTCATTTTTTATACCATCATGATCGTATAATATTTCATCAATATTGTTACCTATTTGAATCTTCTTGGAATTGAGATTCATTACATAGTCATTGAAAAAAGACAAAAGACTTATGTAGCAGATATTAATTTGGTCTTTCTATGGGACATTTTATTCCATTAGTATGTAATTTTGTACAAAAATAATGGATCTTGGGGACTACACCATGGTCAAGTAACAAGGAATGAGGAACGATGAATGAGGAACAAAACATGCATGAGGTCTAGACACCGACAATAGGGACCTGCGAATGGGGCCAACGTTGAAATTTTTCAAACAATTTCTGTATGCACTAAAATTTGTCATGGATAAACTATTGGCATGCATTAATGATATGGGAGGGTTTCCGGACTCAAATTTGAGTGACACACCCACTTTCTTCCATCATCAATTCATGGAAACCATAAACCCTAATTTTCATATGCTCTAGTAGATATGTTAATGATTCCAAGTTTCATATTTGTATTTGGATGAAGGTACAACTAGCTTTAAAAGTATCAAATTGATATTTCAATTTGATAAACCAAATATGAAATGAATCCAAGAATCATTTGATATTGTCGCAAGAGAGACGGATGTAAATAATGTTGCGACGAATTCGCTATACTATCGACGAAAAAAGTTCGTCGATAATTTTATGCCATTAGTATGTAATTTTTTACAAAAATAATGGATCTTGGGGACTACACCATGGTCAAGGAACAAGGAACGAGGAATGATGAACAAGGAACGAAAATTGCTCGAGGACTAGACACCGACAACAGAGACCTGCGAATGGGGCCCAAGCTGAAATTTTTTCAAACAGTTTTTGTATGCACTAAATTTTTTCATGGATATACTATTGGAATGCCTTAATGATATAGGAGGGTTTCTAGACTCAAATTTGAGTGACACACCCACTTTCTTCCATCATCAATTCATCATGGAAACCATAAACCCTAATTTTCATATGTCCTAGTAGATGTGTTAATGATTCCAAGTTTCATATTTATATTTGACTGAAGGTCTATCTAGCTTGCAAAGTATCAAATTAAGATTTCAAGTTGATAAACCAAATATGAAATGAATCCAAGAATCATTTGATATTGTCGCAAGAGAGACGAATGTAAATAATGTTGCGATGAATTTGCTATACTATAGACGAAAAACATTCGTCGATAGTTTTATGCCATTAGTATGTAATTTTGTACAAAAATAATGGATCATGGGGACTACACCATGGTAAAGGGACGAGAAACGAGGAACGAAGAACAAAAATTGCACGAGGACAAGACACTGACAACAGGGACCTGCGAATGGGGCCAATGTTGAATTTTTTTCAAACAGTGTCTGTATGCACTGAAATTTGTCATGGATAGACTATTGGCATGCCTTAATGATATGGGAGGGTTTCTGGACTCATATTTGAGTGACACACCCAATTTCTTCCATCATCAATTCATCATGGAAACCATAAACCCTAATTTTCATATGTTCTAGTAGACATGTTAATGATTCCAAGTTTCATATTTGTATTTGACTGAATGTCTAGCTAGCTTGCAAAGTATCAAATTGATATTTCAATTTCATAAACCAAATATGAAATGAATCCAAGCATCATTTGATATTGTCGCAAGAGAGACGAATGCAAATAATGTTGTGATGAATTTGTTATATTATCGAAGAAAAATGTTCATCGATAATGTTATGCCATTAGTATGTAATTTTATACAAAAATAATGGATCTTGGGGACTACACCATGGTCAAGGAATGAGTTTTATTGGACTAATCAGTAGATGCAGACACTAAATGATATCCCTAGATCCACCTAGATCTATAACAAAACACACCAGAACATGACGCTTTCCTTAAATTTTAGATATTGAATTTACTAACTAAAGAGGGATGAGTGACATACCGTTTAAATGTCGCTTTCTCTTGCCATCACCATCCTAGCTCCGTTCCGATGCTCATACAATGATGAACCTCGAAAAGAACACAATCAACCAAAGTGATAGTAATAACATAAAATCAATATAAACCTATGTATGTGATCAAGGAATCATACAAAAAACACAAGAAGCTTTATAGGAAAGAATTGTATTGCTGTATCATATTAAATGTGGAAGAGAGATTACAACCATGGCCTTGATGTCGTAAGGTCCCTTCCAACTGTCCTTCGCTCCCCACACACTTTCACTCCAAGAATTATTAGAGCATAGATCTGATAGTATTCACAATCTATCTTGACAAAGGAAAAACTCAAAACCACTCTAACCAAGCTAATAATTCCAAGCCAAATCCAACTTAGCCCAATCCAAGCTCCAAGCTCCCAAAAGCTCCAAGTTAACTTTCTCCAAGAGAGCTCCTCTCCTTTTATAAGTTGAAGAGGATAAGGTGAGGAGGTTAGGATGATCCCACTAAATCATAAAAGCGAGTAAGATCCAAACCATTCGGATTCCACCTCACCATGGAAGTTTCTCCTTCTAGAAGATTCGAGAAAATGCTTGATTTTCCCACGTGTAAGCATTCTCGCACCCTGCCTATACAGCAACATGCAAACCTATCGCAACCCATATATGGTGCAACCTACGAGAATTAGTCATTCTCGCACCCTGCCTATATAGCAACCTGCGAACTTCCTTTTTTATAGGGTTTTTACAAAGGAAAATGCAACTTCTGTTCTTAGAAACAGTTCTTCTCCCTTCCTTCTTCAGGAACTCAGGCCACTAAACCCTCTGAAGACTACAGATAGGTTTACATCATTAATAGTCATAGGGATGATGAAAACAATGTGTAACAACAAGGAACGAGGAATGATGAATGAGGAACGAAAACTGCACAAGGACTAGACATCGACAACAGGGACCTGCGAATGGGGCCAACGTTGAAATTTTTTCAAAAAGCTTTTGTATGCACTAAATTTTTTCATGGATAGACTATTGGCGTGCCTTAACAATATTGGAGGGTTTCTAGACTCAAATTTGAGTGACACGCCCACTTTCCTCCATCATCAATTCATCATGGAAACCATAAACCTTAATTTTCATATGTTCTAGTAGATATGTTAATGATTCCAAGTTTCATATTTGTATTTGCATGAAGCTCCAACTAGCTTGGAAAGTATCAAATTGATATTTCAATTTGATAAACCAAATATGAAATGAATCCAAGCATCATTTGATATCGTCGCAAGAGAGACGAATGTAAATAATCTTGTGACGAATATGCTATACTATCGAAGAAAAAAGTTCATCGATAATTTTATGCCATTAGTATGTGATTTTGTACAAAAATAATGGATCTTGGGGACTACACCATGGTCAAGGAACGAGGAACGAGGAACAAAAATTGCATGAGGACTAGAAACCGACAACAGGGACCTGTGAATGGGGCCAAGGTTGAAATTTTTTCAAACAATTTATGTATGCACTGAAATTTGTTATGGATAGACTATTGGCATGCCTTAATGATATTGGAGGGTTTATAGGCTCAAATTTGAGTGACACACCCACTTTCTTCCATCATCAATTCATGATGGAAACCATAAACCCTAATTTTCATATGTTCTAGTAGATATGTTAATGATTCCAAGTTTCATATTTGTATTTGAATGAAGGTCCAACTAGCTTGCAAAGTATCAAATTGATATTTCATGTTGATAAACCAAACATGAAATGAATCCAAGCATCATTTGATATCTCCGCAAGAGAGACAAATGTAAATAATCTTGTGACGAATTTGCTATACTATCGACGAAAAAAGTTTGTCGATAATTTTATGCCATTAGTATGTAATTTTGTACAAAAATAATTTATCTTTGGGACTGCACCATGCTCAAGGAATGAGGAATGAGGAACGACGAACAAGGAACGAAAATTGCATGAGGACTAGACATTGACAACAGGGACCTGCAAATGGGGCCAACGTTGAAATTGTTTCAAACAGTTTCTGTATGCATTGAAATTTGTCATGGATAGACTACTGACATGCCTTAACTATATGGGAGGGTTTCTAGACTCAAATTTGAGTGACACACCCACTTTCTTCCATCATCAATTCATCATGGAAACCATAAACCCTAATTTTCATATCTTCTAGTAGATATGTTAATGATTCCAAGTTTCATATTTGTATTTGACTGAAGGTATAGCTAGCTTGCAAAGTATCAAATTGATATTTCAAGTTGATAAACCAAATATGAAATGAATCCAAGCATCATTTGATATCATCGCAAAAGAGACAAATGTAAATAATCTTGCCACAAATTTGCTATACTATCGACGAAGAAAGTTCATTGATAATTTTATGCCATTAGTATGTAATTTTGTACAAAAATAATGGATGTTTGGGACTAGACCATGGTCAAGGAATGAGGAACGATGAAAGAGGAATGAAAATTGCATGAGGACTAGACACCGACAATAGGGACCAGTGAATGGGGCCAACGTTGAAATTTTTTCAAACAGTTTTTGTATGCACTGAAATTTGTCATGGATAGACTATTGACAAGCCTTAATGATATGGGAGGGTTTCTGGACTCAATTTTGAGTGACACACCCACTTTCTTCCATCATCAATTCATCATGGAAACCATAAAATCTAATTTTCATATGTTCTAGTAGATATGTTAATGATTCCAAGTTTCATATTTGTATTTGACTGAAGGTCCAACTAGCTTTCAAAGTATCAAATTAAGATTTCAAGTTGATAAACCAAATATGAAATGAATCTAAGGATCACTTTATATCATCTCAAGAGAGACGAATGTAAATAATGTTGCGATGAATTTTCTATACTATCGATGAAAAACGTTCGTTGATAAGTTTATTCCATTAGTATGTAATTTTGTACAAAAATAATGGATCTTGGGGACTACACCATGGTCAAGGAATGAAGAATGAGGAACGTTGAACGAGGAATGAAAATTGCATGAGGAATAGACACCGACAACAGGGACCTACGAATGGGGCCAACGTTGAAATTTTATATGTCTCATCAACCTTTAGTATTTGTCATTGTTTGGTCAGTTGTTATTCACTAAGGGGATAAGCTGAGGCATTCTTGAAATTTCCTCGAGATCTTCCAATATTTCCTTGTATTTTATTCTTCTAAATTTCATCAACTATCTACCATAACATCTAAGAAAGGAAATGATTTTTCTAATGGAATATTCCCACCAAATTAGAATTCAACCTTTGTCCCCTAGGGGCTTTGGAATTAGCTTCCATATTTTGGGGTGGATAACTTCCCCCACTCCCCTATTGAACAACGGGTTAGATTCCATATTTATAGGACCATGCAAATAATTCTTTCTATTCTTAAATAGGTTAATTGCTTAGCTAGCAATTCTATCCTCCACTCAATTCCGATTTATATGATGTGTTGAGGTTCATTATTCATTTGTACATTAATTTTTTGAGAGGGTATATGTTCCCTATATTTAAGAACAACTTAGTTAGTATGGTCATGGGATACCTTCATTGAATTTTACATTTACCAGTGGTAACATTGGTCAAGTCGTGTGATGGGTAATTTTCCTTCTCATCATTCACTTGAGTGAATTCTCCCCTTTGGGTTTAGTTATTAGTTTTGACTCTATATATAGCAACAAAAAACTTAGATTATCCATCTTCCAATGCTACAATGATCCACTATCAAACAATTTATTTCCTCTAAGCAATCCTATAGTTATATGAGAATTAAGGGTTAGGTATGGAGAGAATGGTGTTACATGGTTTTCAAGGAGTGTAGGGCTTATATTATGGTGCAATGTAGTGTAGCCTATAAGAACAATCTCTATGCCAAACCTCAAAATGGATAGTACCATATCTTAATGTTCATAAGACAAATATTATTTGTATGTTTCCTTTGTGGATTGTTGGCATGTTTTACAGGCAACATTTGCTTGTCATTGATGGCAAGATCAAAGTATGCAACGAAGGAAAAACAAGGACAAAGTAAGCTCAAGAGGAATTAGCGCAGAGTTAAACGCAGTGTGTAGGTGCGCACCAGGAATGAGGTAAACCCATTGCCAAATCTCAAGAGAGATAGCATCAGGCGGATGAAAGGTTGAGGCCCTTGACACTTAGAAATTATTCCAAGTAAGGAGGATGCGTAATCTCGAGAGGAGAAGCGTCAATGATCATTGGATCCTATCCTGACTTCCCGATGGCTGTCAGATCTGAATGCAGAAAAAAAGAACACGCAGAAGAGGAGGATAGATCTCAGGCGTCAGATCTGAGTGTAAGATCCGACCATCATTGGATCAAGGAGAGCCTGCATGTTCATTAAAGAGCACGAAGTGACAAAATTGTGAAGCAGCGAAATCATGAAGTGGCGAAATCGTGAGAAGATCTGGACCGTCAATACACTAAGATTATGGACTGTTGATCTAAGCTCAACCTCAAAGTTTCACCTATTGCAGCTTGGAGTGACAAGAACCTCCATCGAAGGAATTGTGAGATGCGAATTCACGATGAGATCTAGACCGTAGATTCATCGAGATCGTGGACCGGTTATCTCAGCTCTATCTCAGAGTTTCACGAATCGCGACTTGGAGAGGCAAGAAACAATACCATAGGATTGTTGAAATCGTGATATGCAAAATCGCGATATGATCTAAGCCGTTGAATCAAGATCACATTTGGACCATCAATCCAACTAACATCAGCAAACCACATCATCTAAGAACACGTGGCACAACCAGGCAATGACAAGTGTCAAACTAATTCAACATTTCAGGCACATGTAAGTTACAAATCAGAGTGACATGTGGCAGTTATTCGACACGTGTCAATCCATGTGTGACATCGACAAGTTTACATCACTTCAGAGTTTTGGAAATGAGGAGTTGGAGATGCATAAGAACATTCACCACAGGAATGCCGAAATCGTGATATGCGAAATTGCGATTTAATTGTAGCCGCCAGATCAAGGTGCGATCTGGACTGTCAATTTGACTCCATTTCAGAGTTTCTCACAATTTGGAGAGGCAAGAAATCCTACCATAGGAGTCCCGAAGTCACGATCCCCGATATCGCGATATACAAAATCACGAAGAGATCAGGACTGTCGAATCACTTAGAGTGTGGACCGTTGATCCAACGGTGTTGGTAAATATGATCACGATCGGAGGGATAATGTTTCCCCTCATAGACTAACTACTGGAAACCATTGATGATCTCTGCCAAAGGATTCAAGGAGACTCTATGTGATCGCCAAAGGAGATGAAGAGTCTCCAAGCTTCGTCCAGTGAAGCAAGACAACTTTTAGAGGGATTGACAGGTGGATGAGCATTGAAGTCTATAGCTGAAAATATAAAGAATAAGCTCGTCAAAGACAGAGAGGACGAAGAGCCTCAAATGCCAGAGAAGCTGAGATAGAACACCCAGTGATGTTGAATGCATGATAAAAAACTATCGAAGAAGTTGAAGAGTCGCGATGATGATGAGGCAGAGCACTCAAGATGTGGACGAATTTGTCGCGGAGTAATCATGCAAAGGCATTGTGAATATTGCATGCACAAAGACAACATAGACTATAAGAATGATGAACAAAGAAGAGATAAGCGTTGTCACTGTGCAGGAGAATTTAGGGGTGTGCAAGGAGGCAGAGTGCAGGAGCAGAAATGCACAGCTGAGGAATGGTGCATTGAAGGGATATGGCGCATAGAGAAAAAAAGGCATAAGAACAGAAAGTGCAAGGGGTGTGCAGAAAACACTGATGCAGTCAGGGCAGAGCAGTGTAACAAAATAGTGACAAGGCTGGTAAGCCATTGAATAACTTTATATCACTGTAATAAGTTTTAGTAACAAAGAATTTTTAATTCAGGGTGGTTGGGAGGTTCTAGGGAGGACTGGTGTCCTCAGAGGTTCAAGTGGGTTCTTGAACATAGGGATTTGGTGCTTCCTTCTAGTTGGTGCTAGAGAAATCAGGGAGTTGGTGCTTCCTTCTAGTAGGTGCTAGAGAAAACATAGATTTGGTGCTCTCAACAAGTAGCAGCTTGCAAAACTAAGGTTGTAGCCTCATTATGAGTTGGTTCTCATATGTATGATAATGTAAAGAATGTAACTATTACTTATCATATAAATAAAAAGAGGTTTTACCCTATATCGGTTTCCTCGGGAAATATCTGTCTGTGTGTTTCTCATATATGTGACTAATGCTGAATGTGCCATTGTTTATTTCCCTGCATTATTGTCATCATCATTGAGTGCCTTGAAAAGTTTTTTAAAATAAGCATAATTGTTTAAGCATGGTAAGAACTGATTCAACCCCCCCCTCTCAGTTGCCCAACAATATGGTGGCTCAAGCCCCTAGTATACATGGTGTCAAACAATGAAATGTAACAATTTTACTATTGAATGATACTATTATGTCACCCATGGTTAAGGAAATAACTTAATTCTCTACTAA
>ML785008.1:582201-592275 GCA_009831015.1 Picea engelmannii
TAGTTCATGGCTTTAATCATGGCCTATTAACCCAATAATAGTTTTTCAAGGTCTTATTCCTTGGATTTATCCCCCAACCATGGTTAAATCCTTCATAGCCATCTTTGATACACAAAATATTATAACAATACCCATATCTCACTCAAAGGTTCGTGATTCCCTATAGACAACATGTTATGTTGCATATCTTCATGATTCATAGTATTCTTTGGATTATGTTTCATATCTTCATTCACTTTCTTCCCTTCCCTTGTTATAGGGAAAACCCCTTTGCAACACACTGCAAATCAAGTGCCAACTCTCTTTTCTATTGAACCTCAGAGCACCAGTTCTGATACCATGTAGAAATTTTAGCTAAGATATATACTAAGTCATAAACATATTTCAACCTCCTATAAATATTCAACAATAGATCATAAATACTATATGACATAGATATGAAACTAAAATAACAACATAAATAATAATGAACAACAAAGAAATCACTCCATATAACACTAGTAATTTATGGGCAATGCCCTTGGAAAAAACCCAACTTGGGAAAACCTGTTCAAGGAGAGTTTTCTTATTGAGCTCAGAGAAATTTCATATTAGAGTTTACAACAACAAGTAATCAAAAAAAAAAATTCTTGAAAAATGTGGCAACAAACCTCCTCGATTTGTGTGCTAAAAACCACACAAAACAATCCCCATTTCTGCAATGTATAGTCCTTTTAACAACAAATAAAATCTTGATATCTGTGCACATTAGAAATATTGTTCTTCACTAATTTCGTACATCGAAACACTTAGAAATTTTTTCCATCCTCTTTCCTCTATTTTTGTTCCTCTATGTTGTTGTATGGCCTCTAAATAGTGATGAACGACCTCCCTTTTCACTGCTATCAACTCAACATTTAATGCTATAATTTTTGGAAAAAAATGACCTCTTCTCCTCTTGAAAATCATGCCCTCCTTCAGTTGTACAAACCCTCTCCTTCCTTGGAAATCATGCCCCTCCTCTAGTTGTACGAACCTCCCTCTTTCCCTTGGAGAATGCACCCTCCTCTTGCTGTTACTCTCACTTCTCCATGAGCTCAATCTCTTTCTTGATAAAAGTGACTCTTCACCTTCTTGCTCAAGCTCTCCTCAAAGTGTGTACCCTCTCTCCCTCAAGTTCTGCCTTTATGCAATTTCTAATGTGTAACTCCTTTAACACTTGGTATCTAAATGAGATTTATGGTCAATATCTAATCTTTCCCTCATGAGATCAATGGTCACAACTTAATCATTTGTTGAGGTCACTTAAGTCACTAAAGTGATCGACAACCTCATAAATTCACTTTTACACATTAAAAAAATAATATCTCAACTTAACTTTATAAAATCACTTTATAAAGTCACTAGGGAGAAATTTTCTTGGTCACTTCGGCATGTTGGGCGTCGCCTATGCGGAAGTACCTCAGAGCCACCAAATCTAACATAAAGTGCATATAATGAAGCATTCTATGTTTTATTACCTAAATTGTTGTCAAGTGACTATATAATAGAAGTGAATAAGTGGAGGGCTATTACATGGAACTTGTTTGTTTATGTGCTCATACCCATGTATACATATATACTTACCTATATTCATAAACATTGCACAACCTTTAAGAAGACTAATCTTTATTTATTGGGCATAAACTTAGTCTTGTCCTTGAAATATTTTGAAGGCAAAAGTGAAATGTTATTTCAGTAGTGCTCCATTGGCAGTGTTGAAAATCATGACATGGTCTTACCAAGGTTGAACTCAAATTGCCTAGCATTGCCCAAAAATGTAATAACAATCATATTTCATTGTTCTTGTAAGGAGACTAGGAAGATGTCATCATCTATGAGCAATAGGGTAGATATCATGTCTCCATAAAAACCTCTGCAAAATAAAGTCATGGATATCATGTGAGAACCATATTTAGGTATGATAATTATTCCATATAGTATCATAATCTTGATAAAGAATCCTAATTATTGAAGTTGTTCTAGTAAATTCAAGAAACATTGTCAAGATCTTTTGAAAGTTCACAAAACTAAATGGGGTTGGTGTGCTATTCTTTGCATGCCATAATTGTATGGCCAATGTGAGGATGTGTTTAAGAGCAAGGTAATCTATATTCTTTCTCGTCCCTTGTATTTGAAGCTACTCACTGTAGGTTAGTGGAAAAAACTTGTAGAGACTATAAAATCGCATAAAACTTGTTGGAACCCATGGAAACTTGCTAGAACTTGCATAGAGCTCATGATTTTGACCCCCAATAGGTAAACATGGACCCCACATGCAAAGCACTTGGAGAAAGGGCTTAAATAGGGTTTTGGAGGGAAAAAAAAAAACATGAACTCCTTTAATGAAACCCTAAAGGCATATAACTCATTTTCTCATTTATTCCTGAGTGATTGCGTTTCAATCTATAGTGTGACTATGAACAAGGAAACTTGTTTTAGTGGGATTTTCTATAATACCTTCAATATCATGCTTTGATATCTCCTAAAATACATTCACACTCTCATGCTTCAATATCAAATGAAGGAAACAAAATAAATGATACCTGACATTAGAGACATTGTCTATTTTGAGTTTATGATTATGTCATGATTTATGTAGTACAATAGTTGAATTGTTGAACTTGTTATTATTTGATGGATTCCAAGCTATTTTAATTTTTGATTTATGGTTCAGTTTTTGAACACATTTCAAGTGACACATTTTATATTATCATATTTGATGAGATGAATTGACGGATAAACTGTTGTTTTATAGATTTATGGACAAAAATGTCATATTATTTTTTTTACATAAAATTTCTTGTATTTTGAGAGTTCTTTTTAATTAAATTTGATTTTAATTTTCAATTTAGAGTTTTGTCAAGTCTTGTTGAACTGTCAAGTTTTGCCCAGTCCCAAGTTGGCTGAGTTTTTGTTGAGTCTGAGTCTCACAACCTTGGTTTGAAGCAATGTTGTGAGACATGTCGAAGGTCTGTGAGTTTGTTGGGTCAACACTGAAATGAATAACCAGTGAAAACTTGTTGTGAAACTTTCCTATAAATGAAACTTTCCAAAACCTGCTGAACCCGACTCGAACTTGTTAGACTTGTTGAAACCTGACAAAACTCGCCCATTAAGCAAAGGTGGATCCCACATGGAATTGACTTGGAGAAAAGGCCAAAATGTTTTTTTTGGAGGGAGAAATATGAGCAGGAACAGATCAAAGGAAACCCTAAAGGCATATAACCAAAAAATAAGATGCATTTCACTCATTTGGTCATTTTATCTTCATTGATTTGAGTTTTTAGTTGGACTATGAACACTAAAATTATTTTTAGCAGGTTGTGTTATTCTTGTTTGGGGTTCAGTTGGACTCTTGAGAACACTTGTATTTGTATGATGGAGGCTGAATAGGAGGTGCAGAGACAATGTTAGATCTTCAGTTTCAATTTCATTCCGATTTTGAAGAAAGTATTCTGATTTTCAGCAAAATTGACTTTGGAGATTTCATCTTCATTTTTAATTCGGGGATCAACCTACAATGATATACTCTTCTCTTATTTGTATTGAATCTTGACTAACCATGGCTCCTAAGCCCAAAAGTTGTTTTGATCAAGCATGACAACATGACTTCAAAATTGAATCAAATGATGACAAGAAGCTCAAGTGAAAACACTATAACCACAGTATGAAAGGGGGGGCACAAACAACCTGAAACACTACCTAGAATGAATTTTTTGCAAAGATGTCATAGTCCCATGCAATCTATTTGATTTATGTTTAAGTTTTTTAGGCTAATTTTAAGTTCCAAATTTTTTGTTATCATATTTGATGAGATGAATTGATGGAAAACCTATCATTTTATAGATTTTAAGGATGGAAATGGCATTAATATTTTTTCTGCACAAAATTTTCTGTATTCTGAGTGTTGTTTCCATTTGAAGAGTTTTGAATTGATTTTTTCTAAGTTGCCAAGTTTTTCCATATCCCAAACTTGCTGACTTTTCGTCAATCCCAAGTCTCACAACCTTGGTTTGATGTGAGTTTAAGTTGGTCGGTTGGTGTGCATTGTAGTCAAAGCATGGAAACAATATAATGGGCATGTCATATATTGGTCTTAGGGATAAATAAATATTAGGAACATAAACTAACACTCTCCAAAATTAATGAAATCATCTCCATACAATCTTGGCTATTAAGAAAAGTTCATTCATATTATAATCATAATAAGATTTATTAAAAATGAAACCTTCTTTTAGATAAAAATGCACAATGACTTCAAGATGACAAAATAAAGAGGATGGCAATACTTTAACAAGATAATGCTTGTCAAGAAAAATATTGTTTGAACTAACAAGAAACTTGACAATTATAGAATTGATTTCATCTTTTGTTGATTACACCATGTAAACCAATTTTCCTTAGTATATATCTAGAAGGAAAATCCATGGGGTAAGTAAGAGTTATTGTCCAAATACTCAAAATAACACGCTCAATCAATATGCATAGTGTACAACAAATGTGAGTGTGGAGCACAACTTCCTTATAGTTAGGAACAAATTCCTCCCAATAACCCAAGTACATCCATATATCCAAATCATATGTTCAAATGTTTCACATATGCATTCAATCCAATTACATATACATTCAACTCCATATATAGCCCCCATTGGGTCATAACCTAAGTACCCCCATTCGACAAACTATCCTAAAAGATTTGTGGCTAAATCTTTTACATGTGATGAAACCAAGTAATCGAGTTACTTATATTTATTCTCTCATACAATATGATTATTCATCCATCCATATTTAGTTCTTTTCAGTGCCATTCTTTGATAGCTTCTTTACCTTTGATTCCTTAAATATTTGATAATATCTTGTCTCATAATTGTTCCTTGATGCCCGATTCCATTAATTTCCTTGACTTTACCATCTTCTTCCTTGGTAACATTGATGTGGCACCAAATCTCATGGAGTAAAAGAGTAAAATCTCTCTTTAACTCTTCTATCAAAAATAATTTTCATCTTATTTTGATATTCTTGGAATCTCTCATTCACTTGTTCTTTGGTTAGTTGCACCTTAACTATATGATAAAATATTCTAATAATATCATTAATATCTTCATTTCCATCTTGTAATAATACTAATATTAAAATGGTAATATTAAATCAAATAAATTTTTTATTTTTTATTTTTTTATTTTTTTTAAATAAATATTGTTCATCGCACTTGCGACCACAACTTAAATAGCTACGACAATTTTGCAATATAAACAACAAAAGTTGTTGTCACAAGTGTGAAGAAAACTTAAATAGCTATGACATTATTTCTATGTAAACAATGAAAATTTCTCTTCGCACTTGGGACGACAACCTAAATAGTTGCGACAATTTTGCTATGTAAACAATGAAAATTTGTTGTCTCACTTGCGATGACAACTTAAATAGATGCGATAGTTTTGATATGTAAACCACAACAAGTTGTCATCACTCTTGCAACGACAACTTAAATACTTGTGATAGGATTTCTATTTAAACAATGAAAGTTGTCATCACAAGGGTCATCGCAATTGAGATGAAATGTTGGTTTCACATTTTTTGCCTAAATTGTCGTATTGGCAATGATATTTCTTTTTTGTCGCAATTGTGATAAGTTCCCTAGGGGCATCGCTCTTGCGACATTTATTCAATTTCATCGCAATTTCCACGTGACACAAAACAATGTTTTAGAGAGTCCAAGTTCGTCACAAATTCCACGACATAACCTCGCAAGAGCATCGAAATCGTCGTCGCAAAATGACCCAAATTTGTTAGTGAGTGTCACTGATTTTCACATTCAGGACAGACTCTTATCCCACCTAGGCCAACTATGTGTTCCTACAAGCTAGCATGCAAATAAGATTTTGGAATCCCACTACAGTCAGTTGAAAGGACATTTTGGTATAGAGAAATCTCTAGTCGTTCTTCAGAAACAATTTTATTGGCCAAAACATCGACAAGACGTCAACAAGTATATTCGATATTTCACTGCCTACACAATTGCCAAGCCAACCATCAATAATAAGGGATTATACATCGCTCCTCCTATTTCCACGAAGCCATGAGAATCCATCTCAAGGGATTATATGTTTCGTTTGTCATCCACCAAGCACATAAATGACCGTGTGCTTGTGGTCATTGATCTATTTTTGAATATGTCCATCCTCACACCCTGTAAGAAGATTGTCACAGCGGCCAAGACTGCCAAGCTCTTCTTCAAACAAGTTTGGGTCCACTTTGGGATACCGTAGACCAACATCTTCGACTATGATAATAGGTTCCTCAACACATTTTGGTCGAGTCTTTGGTCTCTGTTGGACAGCAAGCTCACAAAATCCAGTGCTTTCCACCCCAAAGTGATGGCCAAACCGAGGTTGTCAATCGGATGACTGTGCACATCCTGCGCATGTACAATTTTAAGCATTCCCATACATGGGACGAGAGTCTCCCATATTTCTGGAATGACCCTGCTTAAATAGATGTATAGGATTATTAATTATAATTAATTTAATAATCTAACTGTCCTAAAAGTTAGCTAAACAATAATTATTTCTTAAATAATATTAACTAAATAATTATTATTAATTACTTGTTCATGTCTGTCAAGGATTAATTAATTATTAATTGACTCATTAATTAATTTAGTAAAGAATTAAAGGGGTTAATAAGTTTAATTTGTTAAATACTTACGTATACGGGAGGGGATAGGACATTAAATATAAGATAAGATAATAAATACAAGGGGATAAGATAATAAATAAATGGATAAGGAATTTAATGAAGGAGAAAGGGCGGTGAAGGAGGGATATGAGCGGAGGAGGTTTACAGAAGAAGGGGATGATTATTCTACTTGTTTGGGGGGGAGGATCATTTTGGAGGGTTCTCTTGGATTTGCGCAGGAGAGTTTGAGTTCTGTAGTCAGGGAGGATTTTTGTGAGGGAATTTGGGTGGAGATGGATGGTGTGAGGAGTTTGGCTTTGGGGGATTTTGGTGAATTAGAGGTAGGGGCACCGGTTTGCTGGGGGTTTTGGGCATGTGGGCCAGGATATCCATATGGTATCCTGGATCTAAGAAGTTGTCCTAGTTGGCAGGGTGGAAACAGGGTTTGGGCAGCGTTGGTCCATGGCTTCAAGATGGGCAAGGCAGTAGCAAGAAGGTCAACAAGACAAGCGGAAAGCGGAAGGGTTAGCATCAGACCAAGGTATTTTAAATTACGCATTTTCTTTATTCTGTTATGAAATTATTATGGTAAAATTGTTTATTTCTGCTAAGAAATTATTATTCGTTGAATAATTTATATGCGTATGTGCTGAATTTATAAAAAAATACCGAGTTTCTGAAATCAAGTAGAAGTTACTGTTACAATTTATGGATTTAATAGAATTTAGTTAATTTAGGTTACTACACGTGGTATCAAAGCCATAGTTTGAAATGTGGACCTAAGGGCCAAGCTCTAACTCCAGCTCCAGCCCCACCTAACCTGCAAGCCAAGCACATAGATTTTAGCACAAATATAAAAATAAATGACATACATATTGAAAATGTAAAGGAAGTAGAGGCCTTATAATTTCCAGTAGAGATTTTTGGATGCACTACTATGATCCCAACAACACAAGTTTTGTTAAATTGTTCCATGAGTATGAATGAATTTGTGTACAAGAAAAAGTTCATAGGACTCTTTGGCACTGAATACTAGAGTTTAAATTCTGCTTCGTGTATACCCAAACATAAGTTAATAGTTTTCAAAAAAAATAATTAATGGCACAATACATTAACAACAATAAAGATAAAGACAACTCTCCCCATTAGAACCATCAAGGAATCCCAACACCACTCGCCCAAAAAAAAGATATATAAATTCTGCTCTGCCCAAAACTAGATTTAATTTTTTTTTTACCTGCTAGATTTAAATATAAATAATAAAAATTAGATTGAAATAGACAGCCAGCTTCAAGCACCAGGGTAAGAACATCACCTGTAGCTTTTGGAAATGTATTTAACATCACAACACCCTCCAAGGCTTTATGCAGCATTGTTGAGTACTCCCTATGTTCAGTTCCCTAGCTAAGCTTTCCGCGAATAGGAGCTGAAAATGTTGCAAAGCTCACACTACAATTTAACCCTCCATGATTAAGAATAAATAAGGAAGGGCTCAACGAAGCATCTTTATCGATGTAGAATAAAATCCACGGGAGAGAGAGAACAATACATAACTTTTTCCTCGCAACTCTGTAGAAATAATGGAAACTATTTTCTAAGGGTTGGGCTCTTGGTGTTCCTGGCGTGCCCAAGCACACATTTACAAACTATAGGAACATATTTCCATTAAAAAAAAAAATTGTCAAATGATTTGCACATTGTTTGACAAAAATTTGTCTGTCAGCCACTATGGGATAATTTTGTTTAAGGATATCACTTGGCCTAAAACGTATTAGGAAACTATGTCAGGAACTCTTGTCCATGCGTAATAATCATTGCAAGGAAAGAAAATATTTTTACATGTAAAGGAATTTAAACAATACAGTACTAATAAAAACAAAATTTATGTTCCAACTCAGTCAACTTGATATGTGCAAAAGCGCACAAAACACATGGACCTTCTTCATTTTTTTATTCGGTCATGACCATATCTTTTGGTTGCTTCAAATCCCAGTAAAAGGCTGTAGTTGAAAGTATAAATGTGAATTATCAGTCGAGGGTTGATTCAAATTTGCTCAAATTTGCATACTTTGATGCTGAGATTCTCATCATCGCCAAAGATGTTGAGGCAAATGCAAATCCTGGTAGTGCGCGTTGCACACACAGGAAACAAAAATTTTTTTAGTAATAAAACAAAAAAAAACCAACAACGAAGCACCTGCATCAACAACACATGCATCAACAACAATGCAAAATCAAACAACCGACATACAAGCCATACGCATTAAAGGGCAACTTAAATGCTATATAAATGGAATTGAAAAGTGTTGAAGGTAGACATTGATTGAAGGCATTTATGAAGGTGTGTAAATGCAGGGGCCAGAAGAGTAGTAAAAGAAAGAGGGGCTTAGCAGTCAGTGCTTACCTAAGATATCTCTTAGGATCCTGCCATGTTCATTCCTCTTACATCCTCTCAATGGCTCCAACAACCTTCAGTTAAAAGCCTAACCAATGCAAATACTATACGTTTGTACCCTAAATGAATTTTCTTTTCGTTTCCACCACTTGGCAGCTATGAAACATAATGAATTAACCGTATATTCAAATTAATCTGCAGGGAAACTTCCCAGGCTTTAAATTTCGACTTCCAACTTTATCAGAGATTTTGCAGTAATCAATGAGATTCAGCACAGATGTCTCCTCCTAGTGTTAAAATATACCTCAACATCCACCATTGGTGCTCTGCCACTGCCTTACACAAGCCCATCGACCAAATTTGCACTGAAAAAAAAAGGGTTATAAATAAACAAAAACAAAAAAGAAAAACCCTAGAAATACAAGTCTGTGAGCTCAATGCAAAACCAACACATAGCCCAGCACAAAAGCCGAGCCCTTCCTCTTACTCAAAAAAAAAATCTCAACCAGACTGTTGGCTTCTCTGAATAGCTCACCTGTTCTCTGAGTGAATAAAGGCAACCACCAATTCAATTCAAAAAAAAAAAAAACCAAAATCACGCCCGTAATGAACCCCATTGCAAGGCAACTAGCCTGTTTCCTCTCATGCACAAATTTTTTTCTCCGGAAAGTATAGCTAAAGAAGAGACAACCAACTGTAGCTAAATTATAACCCAACTGAACAATAAGAGAGTTCACTTAATGGTGGCTAAATTCATCCCTACCGGGCAAAAAAAAAATAAAAAAAAATTGAACATTAACAACACCAAACCAGATTCTCAAAAAAATCACAGAATCCTGTCCATAGAAGGTTGAATCTATAGCTAACGCACCAACGCCAAGAGCAGAGGGAGAGAGCATAGTGGAGATCTGGTAGAGTGGAGAGGCGACAGTGAGGGAGTGTTAGGGTTGTTAGGAGGCGTGTAGGGTTTTAGGTAAGGA
>ML785008.1:592325-606512 GCA_009831015.1 Picea engelmannii
TAAATTGTTAAGGTTTTAAATTAAATTCAATGTTAAAATTTTAAATTTTAAATTAATGTTAAATTTAAACTATTAAATTTTAATTTAATGTCAAATTTTAAATACAATTTAATTTAATGTTCAATTTTAAATTTTAGTAAATAGAATATAATTTAAATAACATATAGTTAATTTAGAGTTTAAGTTTTATGATTAATTAATCATGTTTTAATGTTTTAATTAATTAATTATGTTTTAAATTTATTTATAATTAAAATTATGTTTAATTATATTTAAAATTTATAATTCATGCTTAAGGAAGGAGGAGCCACTTCCTCCAAATTACTTTCCTCACACTGACAGTGTAAAGGAGTTTGGTAGATGCTAGTTGTGTCTAGCTCAGGAATGGCGTCAAGGAAAGTGGATGTGACTAATTGAAGTGACTAATTAAATTGTTTTAGCAAAAGGTTAAGGACTTAGAACGAGATAAGCGGGAGGGGGTTCAAGGACACCGCCATATGGTAACAGAGTCACGCCAAGGAAAGTAGCCGCAGGGATTTCAATGGTAGTGAGTGCACAATCTCGTTCATTGCCAACAACTCAGACCGGTCCACGACCATCTCAGGGAACAACTAGTAGGGGCAGGGTTTCTAGGGGAAGGAACTCGTTTCAGAGATAGTCACATAACAGTGCCCAGGTTCAATCTCGTGTTACCTGTTGGGGGTGCGGAGGACCCCATTACCAGCATGACTACCCAGAGTTACAATCAGGGTTCGTGCATAGAGAAGGAAAGGCACCGATGGGGAGAGCAAGTAGCAGCCACTAGATTTACGCAACGGTTAATAATCGCTAGGCCGAACATCAATCAGCAGTGGTGGAGTTATCAGGTATGCTAAATCATATCAATGTTAAGATTTTGTTTGATTCTGGTGTGACAGATAGTTTCATTTCACCATCTGCATTAGAAAAGAGTGGGTTGGCAGCCTAAGAGCACAATGACTTTAAACAAGTCGAGATGGCTTCGGGGGAAAAAAAAGCGGTAGGACCTAGTGTCTATAATTGTATAGTATACCTGGGAGTGTGTACTACCAAGTTGAAGGTATACGTCACTTCTCTCAGGGCATATGACCTAATCATTGGAATGGATTGGTTAGCAGCTCACCGAGCCATGGTAGATGGTTTCACAAAGAGGGTGCTTTGTGTCGACGACGAAGGAAGGCCAGTAGAGATCCAGGGTGTACAGAGAAAAGTGTCATTATGCTTTATATAAACTATGAAGGTTAAGCGATGCTTGAGACAAGGGTGTCGATTGTATGTAGTGGAAGCAGTGAATGAAAGGAAGGGACCCTCATTGGATCAGTACCCGGTATTGTCATAATTTAAGGATGTTTTTCCAAACAAGTTACCAGGGTTACCTCCTGAGAGGGAGCTTGATTTTACTGTTGAGCTAAAACCTGGTGCAGAACCAATCTCCAAGACTCCATATCGGATGACAGCGCCAGAACTTTGTGAATTGCAAATTCAATTGAAATATTTATTGGACTTAGAGCTAATAAGGCCCAGTGTCTCACCTTGGGGTGCACCGGTAATTTTTGTAATGAAGAAGGATAGATCCTTACGACTATGTATAGAATATAGGGACTTGAATTGTACTACAGTAAAAAATAGGTACCCAATGCCGCGAATAGATGACCTCTTCGATCAGATGAAAGGAGCAGTGGTATTCTCAAAGATTGATTTGTGATCAGGGTGTCGTCAGTTAAGGATTAAGGAAGGTGATATCCCAAAAACTGCCTTTTGAACTCAGTTTGGACATTACGAATTTGTTGTAGTACCTTTCGGATTGACCAATTCACCAGCAGTATTCATGAGCCTCATGAATGGCGTATTCCAGAAGTACTTAGATCGATTTGTACAAGTCTTTCTAGATGACATCCTCATCTATTCCAAGAACGAAAGAGAACATGAGGAACACTTGCGAATAGTGTTGTCCTACCTTAGAGAGAATAAATTGTATGGGAAGCTGTCGAAGTGTTCCTTCTTCCAGAAAGAGATTCACTATTTAGGTCATATCATTTTCGACGAAGGAATCTTTGTGGACCCAGAAAAAGTAAAGGCCATTATGGAGTGGCCAGTGTCGAAAAATTCCCATGAGGTGAGAAGCTTCATGGGGCTAGCAGGTTATTACCAGAGATTTGTGGAAGGATTCTCAAAAATAGCGAAACCCATCACCACTTTTCAACGCAAGGGGGTCAGGTATGAATGGACAGAAGAATGTGATAGTGCATTCATTGAGCTTAACGGGTTACTAACCAGTGCGCCAATTCTACGAGTGTCGGATATGGAAAAGGACTTCACAGTCTGCACGGATGCCTCGAAGAAAGGGTTGGGGGTTGTGCTGATGTAGGATGGAGGAGTGATAGCTTATGCGTCAAGGAAGTTGAAGAAACACGAAGAGTTATACGTGACTCATGATTTAGAGTTGGCAGTTGTAATGCTAGCTCTGAAAATTTGGAGGCACTATCTTGTGGGATGAAACTTTGAGCTCAAAACAGACCATCAAAGTTTAAAACATCTCTTCACTCAAAGAGATATGAATGCCAGGAAAAGGCGATAGAGTGAGTTTATGAGTGAGTACAATTTTGGTATTTCATACATCAAGGGAAAGGAAAATGTGGTCGCATATGCCTTAAGTAGGATACCACATATCTTCTCCTTGGTAACCTTAAAGGTCAATCTGAGGGAACATGTGTTGACACAACTCCAAGGAGACAGTTGGTATTTAAAGGTTACTTCAAACCTCCAGAGCGGGAGGCAGTTAGATCCAAAGTATGAAGGATATAGTCCGAAAATAGATGGACTGTTAAGATATTGAGGAAGGATGTACATCCCTGAGAATGGGGATATTCGAAGCATCATACTGAAGGAAGCCCATAGAGAACTTTATTGTGCGCATCTGGGTGTGAAGAAGATGTACACAAATATGAGGAAGCTCTTCTTCTGGGTAGGCATGAAGCGTGATGTAGTCCATTTCGTCACCAAATGCCTAGAGTGTCAACAAGTGAAAGTTCACCACCATCACCCGGCAGGCCTCCTACAACCACATGATGTTGCTATGTCCAAGTGGGAAGTCATCTTTATGGATTTTGTTGTGGGGTTGCCGCTCACATCCCATAGACACTATGCCATTCTTGTGATAGTGGATAAGTTAACCAAGAGTGCTCATTTTATTCCGGTTAGAGACACTTACAATGTCACTGATGTGGCACGTGTGTTTGTAAGCGAGGTTATTCATTTGCACAGGATACCTAAAAAGATCATTTCAGATAGGGACTCCAGATCCACTTCTAGGTTTTGGAAAAGTGTGCAGTCAACGTTGGGGACTCAGTTGAACTTAAGCACAACTTATCATCCTGAAACAGATGGGAAAATGGAGAGAGTAAATCAATTCATGGAAGACATTCTTAGGATCTATGTAATGGATAATCAAACCCAGTGGGAGAAGTACCTACCCTTGGTAGAGTTTGCCTACAATAAAAATTATCATAGCTCCATCGGAATGCCACCCTACGAAGCTTTGTATGGGAGGCCATGCAGAACGCCATTGAGTTGGGATAGACTAGAAGACTGAGTAACAGTTGGGCCAGAATTGATTCAGGAGATGGAGGAACAAGTGATTCAGATTAGGCAGAGACTAAAGGAAGCACAGGATAGGCAGAAAAGCTATGCGGATGCACACAGGACCGACCAAAGTTATGAATGTTGGACAACTGAGAGGGGGGGGGGTGAATCAGTTTTTACCGCGCTTAAACAATTATCGTTCTTTTAAACTCTTTGCAGAAACATTGAATGATGATCACAATAATGCAGGGAAATAAAAAATGGCACTTTCAGCATCATTCACATATTTGAGAAACACAGAGACAGAAATTTCGACAGGAAACCCATACAGGGTAAAAACCTATTTTTCTTTATATTATAAGTAATAGTTACATTCGTTACATTATCATACATATGAGCACCAACTCATAATGAGGCTACAACCTTAGTTTTGCAAGCTGTTACTTGCTGAGAGAACCAACTCTCTGTTTTATCTAGCACCCACTAGAAGGAAGCACCAACTCCCTGGTTTCTCTAGTACGAACTAGAAGGAAGCACCAGCTCCCTGGTTTCTCTAGCACTAAATAGAAGGAAGCACCAACTCCCTAAGTGTTTCTAGCACCAACTGGATGGAAGCACCAACTTTCAATCATACATGCACCAACCTATATAACAGAGAACAAGAGTTCTCCCTTACACCACCTTGCCACCCTAGTTTCTCTGGATGCCACCATATGGAAGCTACAACTCCCTGTTTTCAAGCACCCACTCGAACCTCTGAGGAAAATAGTCCTCCCTAGAACCTCCCAACCTCCCTAGAATATAAATTTTTTCTACTGAAACTTATTATAGTGATATAATGTTCAACAATGGCTTACCAGACTCATCACTGTTCTGCTGCATTTTGTTGCTCTGTTTGCTTCACTGCCTTCCTACACACATGACTTGTGCTATATGTTCTTCTTATTTTTATGCTTTGTGCGCAATGTCCATTCACTTCACAGATCCTCTTTAGTTCAATTCATCTGTTTCACTCTCCTCCTTTTTCACACATGAATCACATTCACCAACAACAACCACCACAACTCCAACAACAACAACAACCGCTTCTCTTCTCTGTATCGTGTATTTATGGATTCTGTGCATCTTGTTCATGCAATATTCGCCATTCCTCTGCATGCTCATACCACGCCAATCTCCTCCACATCTCAAGTGCTCTGCGTGATCATCATCGTGACTCTTCAACTTCTCTGGCAGTTCAACCCCTGTGTCTATCATCACTAGGTGTTATGTCGAGATTCCTTTTTCTCTCTGGCAGTTGAGACTCTTCGTCTTCTCTGTGAAAGTCGAGCTCACCTTATCTGTTTCAGTTATAGGCCTCAATGCCCATCCAGCTATTAATCACCTCCATGAACATCTTCATCCCTCTTGAAGATTCTCAAAGGCTCTTCACCTTCTCTATCAATCATCCCCAAGTGTCTTCGAGTCCTCTCGCTGAAGACATCAGTGGTTTTTGGCAGTTATACTATGTCGTGTGACAGTTTCCCTCCGATCTTTTTCAAATTCATTTGCACCGTTGGATATGCCGCGAGAAAATCTAGACGGCCAGAATCTGTGCTCCCAGATCTACGGTTGGGATTGGATTCTGGATCCCCCCTGCCATTCTATCTTTAAGCGGAGGGGGGGGGTCTGGAATTGGGCGCACATCTCTTGAGCGGATAGGATTAAAGCACCCAGATCAATGATGCTCAAGCGATTCCGGACCCCCTTTTCCATTCTGCCTTTAATTAAAGGGGGGGGGTCCAGAATGGTGGGGTATAGAGGAAGGGCCCCATTCTTGTCGTGTCACCTCTTGTATCGTTCTCCTCCCCACCTTCCGTTTTTTCTCCACCTGACCATGCGCCAAGGCTCGTTCCCTTTAGCCCCTCCTTGTCCTCCGACATCTGTCCATCTCACAATTACCGAAACTCTGAAGTGGTGTAAATCTGCTGACGTCACACGTGGAATGACACATGTTGAATACCGCCATGTGTCACTCTGATTCGTGACTTACATGTGCCTGAAATGTTGAATCAGTCTGACACTTGTCATTACCTGGTTGTGCCATGTGTTCCTGGATGACATGGTATGCTGACATGAGTCGGATCGACGGTCCATATCACATCTTGATCTGATAGCTGCGATTAAATCACAATATCGCATATCGCGATTTTGGGATTCCTGTGGTTATTATTCTTTGACCTCTTCAACTCACGATCTGTGAAACTCTGAGATGTACTGAGATCAACGATCCAGATAAGACCTTGATTCAACGACTGCGATTAAGTCACGATTTCGCATATCGCGAAATCGAGATTTCTGTGGATGATATTACTTGACATCTCCAACTCTCGATCACAGAAACTCCGACATGGACTGGAATCAATAGTCCAGATTCAACATTAATTTGACGGCTGACATTAGATCTCTATTTCAGATATCGTGATTTAGAGAGGTTAGGGAACATCGTTCCTTTGACTCTCCAGTCAAAGAACTGACGATCTATCCCCATGTGTCATGCCTGAAGATGGACGATCCTCCTTCTTTCGGGATTTTGTGAGCCCTCTACTCCTTGCACTTTAAAAAACATGTAGGTTCTCCTCGATCCAATGGTGGTTGGACCCTGCGCTCGGATCTAACACTCGATATCTATCCTCCATATATGCGCGCTCCTCTTGTCTACATTGAGATCTGATGGTCATCGGGAATTTGGGATGGGATCCAACGATCACCGACTCTTCTCCTCCAAGCTTACACATCCTTCTTACTTGGAAGAATTTCTAAGTGTCAAAGGCCTCGACCTTTGATCCACCTGTGATCCTAGGTACGCTATCTCCCTTGAGATTTAGTCATGAGTTAACCTCATCCCTGGTGCACACCTACGCACTGCATTCAACTCTGCGCTAATTCCTCCTGAGCTTACGTTGTTCCTGTTTGTCCATCAATGCACACTCTGATCCTGCCATCTTCACTATTGTACTTTCCATCAATGACAAGCATATGCTACCTGTTAAACATTTGCCAACAATCTCCCCCTTTGGAATTGATGGCAACTAAGGCACCCAAATTCTTTTCTCCCCCTTTGACATCAATGTCAAAGAAGAGACATGATCCCCCTGAGCTATTGCAGTAATTTTAGGAGGAATTAGATATTCAAACAATACACAACTCCCCCTAACAAGATGGACTCGTTAGGTGTGAAATGAAATGACACCCAGCTTATGTCTGATATATTCAAACGGTGTCTTGGCTAGGGGATTAGTAAAGATGTCGACAATTTGTTCTGTAGTGGGAATGTAATGGACCTGAACAATCTGATTGGTGACCTTCTCTGTCAGAAAATGATATTTTATGGGAATATGTTTTGTCTTGGAGTGGAATACAGGATTTTTAGACACGCTGATGGCACTAGTGTTATCACAATGAATTGGGATTGGTGCAGTGTATTTTACCTCTAAGTATGCAAGTTTCTGAATCATCCATAATACCTGAGTGCAACAGGTAGCAGCAGCAATGTACTCTGCCTCTGTGGTTGATAAAGAAATGGAGCCTTGCTTTTTACTAAGCCATGCTACTAAGGAGTCACCCAAGAAGAATGCTCCTCCACTGGTGCTTTTTCTCTCATCAACACAGTTTGCCCAATCTGCATCTGCATAAGCAGTCAACTGAAGACTTTGATTTCTGGGATACCACAGGCCATAAGTCATTGTCTCTTTCAAATACCTGAATATCCTTTTGACATCTTGCAAATGACTCTGTTTAGGTGCAACCTGATATCTTCCTACCATTCCTACAACATGCATTATGTCTGGGCGAGATGTTGTGATGTACACCAGGCTTCCTATCATTGATTGATATGAGCTTTGATCAACATTAGGTGAATCATCATACTTGCTTAGTTTACATCCATTTACCATAGGTGTATCCACAGGTTTAGAATCTTCCAATTGAAACCTTTTCAACATTTCTCTTAGGTATTTTTCTTGAGAAATGAACATCCCTTCGGGCCTCTGAGTAATTTGCAGACCAAGGAAAAATGACAGTTCTCCTATCATAGAAATTTCAAATTCAGACTCCATGGCAGAAGCAAACCATTGTACCAGTGAATCCTTATTAAATCCAAAGATGATGTCATATACATAGACCAGTGCGATGAGAAAATCATTATCCTCTGTCTTAATATACAGATTGTTGTCGACTGTTCCTCTCTTGGACCCTTTGTTTTTGAGATACGTATCCAGTCTGTGATACCAGGCTCAAGGGGATTATTTTAAACCATATAAAGCTTTCTTCAACTTGCATATTAAGTCAGGGTTATCAGACAATTTGAAACCCTCTGGTTGTTCCATATAGACTTCTTCACTTAAATCTCCATTGAGAAAGGTTGACTTGACATCCATATGGTAGACTTTAAACCTTTTATGACAAGCATAGGAAAGAAACATTCTGATAGCTTCTAATCTTGCTACGGGCACAAAGGTTTCATCAAAATCCAGTCCTTCTATCTGAGCATAGCCTTTACAGACTAACCTCACTTTGTTCTTGATAACTTGTCCTTTCTCGTTCAACTTATTCTTAAAGATCCATTTGGAGCCAATGACGTTTTTACCTTCGGGTCTTTGAACCATCTCCCATGTATTGTTTTTCTCAATCTGATCAAGTTCTTCATTCATTGTTTTAAGCCAGTGATCATATTTATTGGCTTCATTAAAATTCTTGGGTTCCAGCATGGATATGAGAGCTATATGAGATTGTTCGGTGGTTTTGATTAGCTTTCTCCTGGTTTGTACTCCTTTGTCTTTTTCTCCAATTATTTGACTTGCAGGGTGATTATTTTGAATGATTCTCGAGGAAGAATTTGTAGGTGACTATTGATTTGAGTCTGTCTGAGTGTCCGAGTCTTCATTTGATTCAGAGTCTTCATTTTCTGATTCTTGGACCTGTTCATCTTCAGCTTTAGCTGTGTCTTCTTTTGAAGACTCATTATCGTATACCTCTCTTGCTGGGATTCCTTCATCAAGTTTTACATCAATAAAGTCAACCATTTTATGCAGCCTCTTATTATAGCATATGTATCCTTTACTGCTTGTAGCATATCCTAAGAAAATACCTTCATCCGCCCTGTCATCATATTTTCCGAGGTTTTCATCATTATTCTTTATGTAGCATTTACTCCCAAAGACTCTGAAGTGTTTGATTGAGGCAGGTCTTCCAAACCATAATTCATAAGGTGTTTTGTCACTTTGTGGTCTGAGGTGAGATTTGTTAAGTACATGGACTGCTGTGTGTATTGCTTCTACCCAGTAGGTTTGAGCAAAGTTCTTCTCATTCATCATTGACCTGGCCATTTCCTGCACTGTTCTATTTTTCCTCGCAACTACTCCATTTTGCTGTGGAGTTCTTGGTATTGTGTATTCTCTCTTGATCCCATGCTCATTGCAGAATTCCTTGAAGTCTCTTGACATAAACTCTCCTCCCTGGTCTGATCTTACTACCTTTAACCTCTTCCCTGTTTGAGTCTCAGTTAAAGCCTTAAATATCTTAAACTTCTCAAATGCTTTAGCTTTTTCTTTGAGAAAAGAAACCCAAGTAAGTATGGAGTAATCATCGATAATCAACATGAAGTAGTTTTCTTTTCCTATGCCTTCCTGTCTTCATGGTCCACATAAGTCCATATGAACTAGTTGGAGTGGTTTCTCTGTTGAAGTGAAGCTCTTGGAATTAAATTGTGTCCTGTTTTGCTTCCCTACTTGACAGGGTTTACACACCGAATTTTGGGGCTTTGATATTCTCGGAAGATTTTTTACTGCCTCGAGGTTTTTGAGCTTGATTAAGTGGTCAAAGTTTATATGTCCAAGTCTCTTATGCCATAACCATCTTTCATCATGTTTTCTTAGATGACATTCTTCTCTATTTTCTTTCAACACATATACATTATTTTCTGTCCTTATGCCTTTGGCCACCACTTGTCCTGAGTTTATAGACTTTATCTTGCAGTCCTTAGACGTGAACAACACCTCGCATCCTCTGTCACACATTTGAATTACACTGAGAAGGTTATGCTTCAGCCCATCCACAAGTAGAACATCTTGGGCTTTTCCTTTTCCATTACTTAAGCTCACCATCCCTTTGCCTTTTATTTTCCCTGGAGCATCATTTCCAAAGGTTACACTTCCTGATTTGCTTTCACTTAGGGATAGAAACTTTCCTTTGTCTCGCTTCATGTGTTTGGAGCATCCACTATCTATATACCAAGGGTTCGTTTTTCGTTGAGTAGACAATACTAATCCACACTTGTTACTTTCCTTCTTCTTCCAGAACTTGACATTTTCAGCAGGGGATTTCGAATCTGGTTCATAGTTCCTTAACCGACACTCAATAGATTTTTGTCCAAAGTTATGACAAGTGTACCATTCAACCTCATTATTCAATAAGTTAAACTTATTGTTGCAGTGTTTCCCACTTATTGACTGTTGATTATTTCTTGGCCTCCTTAGTTGTATGTGTCTAGACTTAATTTGGCAATTTGCAGTACGTGAAGGATTATTACTTGACTGTATCATTCTTTGTTATGGGAAGTATTTATTTCTTTGAAATCTTAATTTCTCATGTCTAAGTCTTAAGGAACAATTTACAACTTTGTGACCAAAATTAGAACAATAGAAACAATAGCCATAGAAAAATTCTTTGCACTTGGAAAATGGTTGCCTTCTTTGAGCAAATCGATTTCTTTCTTGCTGATGACGTCTTTCAGCAGAGAGAGCATTGTTTCCTCGTTCTACAGATTCAATCCTGGCACCTTTTTCTTTACTCGTCCTGGGCATTTGATTGTCTTCCTTTGTTTATGCAGACTTGTTATTGTCATTGGTTTTACTTTTGACAAACTTGATGGGTTCTTCATTTCCTGGCTTCCCACTGCTTGATCCCTCTTCATAACCCATACCAGTTTTCAGCTTTGGATTCCTTTGCTGATTCAGAATGGTGGCTAATCCTTCTGAGGATTTGATACTTGACAGACTCTGATTATACAAGGCTTGAAATTTATCCATTTCTTTCCTTGTTTTCACTACTTCTTGTTCTAATGATTCACATCTTGTCTTCTTTTCTGATAGCTGCTATTTCAGAATCTCTTCGATTTTCTTTTCCTCTTCCAATTCTAATTTTACTAGGACAAGGTCTTCACCAGGTTCTTGACTGTCTTTCTCGAACTATATCAACAACTATCTTTGATTTCTTTTCTTGATTCTTAGTCTGTCAATCTCTTCCAATGCATTGATCAGTTATCCTTCCATGTCAACCACAACTTCTTCATCATTCTCATCACTGCCTGTAATTTTATTATCATAATTCTCTTTGGCCATAAGCATGAAGTCATTTACCTTATCTTCATAGGAAGAGTCACTATCGGTGTCTTTTGAGGAGTCATCATTGTTTACACATAAACTTTTCTTTTTATCAAATCTCCTAGATTTGTGCTTCTCTTCACCTTCATAGTTCTGATCATGTTTCTTGTGTGGACATTTATTTGCAAAATGACCTATCCTTCCACAGTTAAAGAATTTGAAAGGCAGTTTAACTTTGTATTTGCCTGATCCCTTCTTCAGTCTCTTCACAAAATTTTCTTCAATTTCATCGGGCTCAGAATCCTCATTCTTATCTGCTTTAAATGATGCTTCTCTGGAAGTGGGTTTATATTTAACTATTCTCATTTCATATGCAGTCAGTGTTCCTAGAAGTTGATCAAACTGCAAGGTTCTTAGATCATTAAGTTCTTCTATAGAAGAGACCTTCGGGTTGAACCTATCTTGGAGAGATCTCGAGATTTTCTAAACTAAAGAAGGTTCCCCAATTGTTTCACCAAGTGCCTTCATTGCATTTACCATTTCTTCTATTCTCGGAAAGTATTTTCCAATAGTTTCATCTTCCTTCATCTTCAGATGTTCAAAATGTATTCTGTAGGTTTGAAGCTTTGCATCCTTTACCTTCTCATTACCCTCATAACTGTTAATGAGTTTGTCCCATATTTCTTTGGCAGTTTCTAGGTGCATAACTTTTACGAATTCTGCTTCTGCAAGGCCACTCAAGATAGAATTCATAGCCTTAGCATTGAAGCTAAATTCTAGTTTGTCATCCTTATTAGCTAGCACAACTGGCTTTACATAACCAGTATCTACCACATCCCAGACATATGCACCTAAAGCCATTATGTAGCTTCTCATTCTAACTTTCCAGAAGACAAAGTTTGTTCCATTGAACAGAGGGGCCTTATTGGTTGAATTTCCTTCATGGCTTGACATGTTTAAGCTCTAGGATCTACCCTTAGATAAAAGGGGCCAGCTCTGATACCAAGTTTTGGACAACTGAGAGGGGCGGGGTGAATCAATTGTTACCGTGCTTAAACAATTATGTTTCTTTTAAACTCTTTGCATAAACATTGAATGATGATCACAATAATGCATGGAAATAAACAATGGCACTTTCAGCATCATTCACATATTTGAGAAACACAGAGATAGAAATTTCCCGAGGAAACCCATGCAGGGTAAAAACCTCTTTTTCTTTATATGATAAGTAATAGTTACATTCTTTACATTATCATACATATGAGCACCAACTCATAATGAGGCTACAACCTTAGTTTTGCAAGCTGCTACTTGCTGAGACCACCAACTCTCTGTTTTCTCTAGCACCCACTAGAAGGAAGCACCAACTCCCTGGTTTATCTAGTACCAACTACAAGGAAGCACCAACTCCCTGGTTTCTCTAGCACCAACTAGAAGGAAGCACCAACTCCCTGAGTGTTTCCAGCACCAAATGGATGGATGTACCAACTTCCAATCATACAGGCACCAACCTGTATAACAGAGAACAAGAGTTCTCCCTTGCACCACCCTGCCACCCTGGTTTCTCTGGATGCTACCAGTTGGAAGCTACAACTCCCTGTGTTCAAGCACCCACTCGAACCTATGAGGATAACAATCCTCCCTAGCACCTCCCAACCTCCATAGAATATAAATCTTTTCTACTGAAACTTATTACAGTGATATAATGTTCAACAATGGCTTACCAGACTCATCACTTTTCTGCTGCATTTTGTTGCTCTGTCTGCTTCACTACCTTCCTGCACACATGAATTGCGCTATCTGTTCTTCTTATTTTTATGCTCTGTGTGCCATGTCCATTCACTACACAGATCCTCTTCCATTCAATTCAGCTGTTGCACTCTCCTCCTTTTTCACACATGAATCACCTTCACCAACAACAACCACCACAACTCCAACAACAATAGCAACCACTTCTCTTCTCTTTACCGTGTATTTATGGCTTCTGTGCATATTGTGCATGCAATATTCTCCATTCCTCTGCATGCTCATACCGCACCAATATCCTCCACATCTCAAGTGATCTGGGTGATCATCATCACGACTCTTCAACTTCTCTAGCAGTTCAACCCCTGTGTCTATCATCACTAGGTGTTATGTTGTGATTCCTTTTTCTCTCTGGCAGTTGAGACTCTTCGTCTTCTCTGTGAAAGTCGAGCTCACCTTCTCTATTTTAGTTACAGGCCTCAATGCCCATCCAGCTGTTAATCGCCTCTACGAACATCTTCATCCCTCTTCAAGATTCTCAGAGGCTCTTCACCTTCTCTATCAATCATCCCCAAGTGTCTTCAAGTCCTCTCGCTGAAACCATCATTGGTTTCTGGCAGTTATACTATGTCGTGTGACAGTTTCCCTCCGATCTTGTTCAAATTCCACTGCACCGTTGGATATGCCGCAAGAAAATCTGGACAGCCAGAATCTGTGCTCCCATATCTATGGTTGGGATTGGATTCCGGAGCCCCCCTGCCATTCTATCTTTAAGCAGAAGGGGGGGGTCCGAAATTGGGCATGCATTTCTCAAGCGACCAGGATTAAAGCACCCATATCAACGACGCTCAAGCAATTCCGGACCCCCTTTGCCATTTTTCATTTAATTAAAGGGGGGGGGGTCCGGAATGGTGGGGTATCGAGCAAGGGATCCATTCTTGTCGTGTCACCTTTTGTATCGTTCTTGTAATGCTCTAATTTAATTATAACAACCATTAATTTAGAATAGAATAGTAAATTTAAAATTTACTCAAAATTCACTTAATCTAGCACATTCAATCCAATATTTCAATAAATAAAATTTACTAACAATTTACATACCTCACTCTGATGCTATCCGCCGCTTGATGCTATCCGTCGCTTGAACCTGACTCTTCTCCTTAGGACACCCCAAAACCAGCCACCCTACCGACTAGTACGCCTAGCCCTAGGACATCAATGGATGTCCTAGCCCTCTGAGCCCAAAACCTCTGTAGCCCCCGGTGCACTGTAAATTCCACTGTTAATTTCCCTCTCCAATCTCCAAGCTCTCCTCTCCTCGAATGATTGAATGAATCCCCCCTCCATCATCCTTCTCCACCTCCCTTATTCCTCCTTCACCGCCCCCTCCATTAACTCCCACCTAACTCTTTATTACACCTTATCCCATTCGTAAAGGCCTTATCCCTTATTAATTGCCTTATCCCTTATTAATTGCCTT
>ML785009.1:0-19306 GCA_009831015.1 Picea engelmannii
AGATTTTGTCTACCCCATCATTTGTCGATGTTCCACCACTACTTTAAAGACAAAATTGAACTTGACCCTCAATTCTTCTTCGGTGGCGACAATGTTGAACGTATCCCCTTGCATCACATAAGATCAATATTTTTTCTTATTGGTTGCAATTAAATAAAATTGGCATGATGATATAAATAATTTGGTTACATCATTTAGTACTTAGAATTCAAGCTTTAATGTGAGGTAACCACCTTGGCCAAGTGTGTGTTTCCCGTGTTTTTATAGTCTCTCCTTGGTTACTTTTGACGTCTCTGGGAGCCTACGAAAAGTTTCAAATATGTTAGATATCACAATTTTTTCTGTATAACTAAAGAAAATTCATCATATTGAATTCAAAATATCACATATTACCTTGCAGGGTTAGGTGGTGTCTTCCCTTCGTGCCTCAATGCACTATCCTTTGTGTCATCCTATATATTCTTCCATTCCCTCTCGAGAGTGGCCAATAGATGATCATACTTAGGGTTCTTTTTCAATTGAACCCTATATCGATCTCTGACATATTTCAAATATGTACCTTCCCTCAAGGTAATTTCTGACTTGTTGAACGTATCACCAAATAGGTTAACCATATGGTTCATAAGATTTTTTTTCAAATCTATATTTTGGGAATTCCATCATGTGCGAATGGTGGGCCCAAAAATATCTAAAGCCTTGTCATGCAAGGTCCTGTAAAAAAACATTGTTTCCTACAAAACGATATGATAATTATATTAAAATAATATGAAATATGTGGGTTTCAATAAAATGATAGGAATTATTTAAGATATTCATAAATACCCGGGATTTGTTGCATCTTCAAGGGAACCAAGTTATCGTCCACCAAAAAGATGATGGAGATTGTTCCCTAGATTTGAACATGTGATGCTCCAAGATAATAATACTATGGAGAATAATCCTCATGAGATTCACCTTGAAGACCATCACGTGCACGGTCTATCATGTGTGGTGGGGGAATCTCATGGGCCCCGATATTTTCAGTCCCCTACGCCATAGAATAAGAGGCAAATAGCCTCACAGGTATGTGGCTCGTGTTAGGACGTTGTGGGGTTGGTGCATCACTGCTACTAGCAGCGTCCCAATGACCAGGACGTCCCTTCGGATCCAAAGATGCCCATAGAAAGAAAATGTTTGAGTATTTCTCATATAAAGGTATCAAACAAAATTTCATAAATTAATGTATGTCAGAAACAATATTTTTTAAAATTGCACTTAACCCATATTGTTCTATATCCTACATTAAAATTCTCATCCTTTCTCTGGTCTCCTTTGTAGTTGGCTTACACCTAGCCATTTCAACGAGTTCCCTATTTGTCTTTCTCAAGGCCTTTCATATTGTTTGCATTGGGTTTATGGAATCAAATATTTCATTACCCACATCATCGTGCTCCGACGGTGTGCTCGTTCACATCAACAAATAAACATGTTAATTGAATTATTGTCAGCAAGAATTGTTACAAAAATCAATGTTATACCTTTTGCGATCTAGCCGATGCTTTCCCACGATCACCCCACCACAATATAAGAAACATGACATTTTAGAATGTTAGAAAATCATATAAGAAGCATGATCTATTAAAATGTATGTTCAAGATACAAAACAAAAAACATTAATTATAGGTTGGGTGTACTAGTAGAACATAATTACCCCCATAATAGCAGTGCCTCTATCGATTTGATTCAAATCGTAATCGACCAACAACTCTTCTTCTACAACTATTATTTTAATTGCACATACAAATATCCATTTTCCTTCACACACCTCAAATATACAATTGGGTTGATTTCTTGTTGTCTTGGGTCTTGTACTGTTTATAAGCCTTGTAATATTCCCCAACACCTTTGGCTTTCCATCAATATACATCATCTTTCCTTTATTGTGAGTGTTGTATTTTAGTTGTATATAATTTGCAGCGACTACATATCTCCACATACTTGGCATATATTGGACTAGCCTGAACCAATCTCCATACTTGTAGCATGGTCTAACATACTCCATAATTAAACAAGTCCACCATCTTTCACATTATGCCATCCATGGAGAATAGACCTACAACATGTATGGATGACAAATAAATGAGATACATCCTTTCATTGACATAAAATTCAATGTCCAACTAAGGAAGTTCATTGGGTACCCATCATATCACTAGATGTTTGTACCTTAAGGAAACCTCGATGTCACCTATGCTCTCATCGTCATAAGAACATGATCCTCCGTAAACAAGAAACAATTCCATGCACCTATAGAATTTTATTTTGACATTTTCACCTCTAGTTGATCTCTCCCTATTAGATGTGTTGGACGTAACACTTCCCCCCTCCCTTTAGAAATTCCCTCACTTGACGATTATAGGTATGACAAGTACCTATTGTTTTGTACCTATACTCCATAAAATGCGAAAAATTAGTTAGAAAAAGGGGAGAATTTATGGACAATGAATAATTTTACCCTATATTTATAATGCCAAAGCCAGGCGCTGTCATAATTTGACCCAACGTATAATTTGACTGAACACATAATTTTGATTTTTCTATCATTTTAATGCTCCTTGGATGACCTAAATTGGCCTAGTTTTGGGAAATAAAGGACCTTTGACATCACAATACATAATGTTCTCAATTATTACAAGTTCCACCTGTAATAACTAGAACGTACTTTATAACACTATAATCTACCCCAAGGTTGATATGTTGAACACATTCTAATTTTCATAGATTACAAATAGGGAGTAATTTATAGCCAAAACCAACATGCATAATTATCTCTAAAGACGATCTTTTTGACAACAAATTTGCTCATGCAAATTCAAGTGTTAAGTTCCAACACATGTTCATGAGTAGATTTGGATCAATTTGGGATTCTCCACAGTCCTCTTGATCAATTTGAAAACAATGGTATGTGGACACACTAGCAGTGGATTCAACATTGACAGTTCCTGGACACATTGGCAGTGGATTCCCCATCAACAGTTCATGATTTCCTTGTCCATATTGGTACACTATTGCAGATCTTTATTCCATCCAAAGTGCATTCCAGAGTTGTGTGTATGAGTTTGAGGGTAAGATACAAGCAAGCATTTTTTATAGCGGGAATCAAGTCAAGTAGCTATTTTTAGCCAGTTTCTATTGCTAGAAACTATCCATGTTCGACAATGAACTACAATTTTGGGGATAAAGTGTGCTTAAGTGATTTTTTTTCCTTTTTTAATTTTTTGTATAGATCATACCTTTTTTAGATACCCATTATGGATGATAACATGTGTATCGAGTTTGGTGACATTTAAAGAAGATGTGTTTTTCATTTTTTTCCTGGTTTTTTCTTTTTCAAGATGGTCACACCATTTTTGGGTATGGTATGGCAAGCAACATGACTGCTAATTTTAGTGGAAATCAAAGGACACCCTAGTTGAAGAGTTGATGATTGGTGGAAGGTGCGCCTTTGTGGAGAGGATTCCATGTGGCACATATTGGAGATGTGTTAACTGGTTGAATAGAGGAGGAGGACACATGCCTTGGGGAGGTTCCATTGCTTTAAAGGTTTCCACTTGTCCTATGATTATATCATGAAAAAATGCATCCCACATGACACATACACATGCTATATAGGTATTATGAGTTGACTATTCATGCATGAGGGAGTTTATCATAACGAACCCATCTATCGTAGAAAACCCATATTTATCTCTTAGAAACACACTTAGTTATTTATGTGTTTACTTTTATTATTTATGTAGGAGTTTATTTTCAATCCAACATTGTACCTCTTATTCCTTATATTGACCTACTTTTGTTGTCATTTGTTGGACATTAATTTAATTATCTTATCTCCCCTCTTTAGAAACTATGGTGGGTTTTTGATTTGACCTTACTTCTGTGGGTCCTTGCAGGGAACACACCATGTATCTATAATTTTTCCATCAAACTATTGCACCTCATAAATATGAGTAGGGTTTTCTTGTATTCATGATCAACTCATGGTATTATTCTTGAAATATTCAAGCATAATTTATGTCCTAAATACACTCTAAATTGAATTGATGCAGGATGTCTTGGAACGATTTGGTTTCTAGTGCCAACATCACACTGGTATAACAATTTATTTGAGGGTTTGAATACTTGTTCACTATATAAGTTTGATCTCTCTCCCAATATATGATCTAAGACATCTTCTATTTTTAGTACTCTAGCACTCATGATAAGGGTGAATAAACTAACTGGTAAATTACATGCCTTTGATGCATGATCTTTTGACAATGTTTTGATACATTTGACATCTTAAACACACCCTCAACTGAACCTATACAATACATTTTGGAACAACTTGGTCTTTGGTGCCCATGTCACACCAATTTATGGACATTCACTTATTACAGAATGTATGGTCTTTCCTATGTTTGAATGGTAAAAAAATTTAAACATGATATAAACTAATACACTTCAATACAAGTGTACAAATTATTGATATCTATTGTAGCATTTGATCTTATTATCATTGGTAGCAATTTTCCCTAGTGTAGTGATATGGCCAATTATTGATATGTTTTGTAGCATTTGATCTTATTATAATTGGTACCAATCCTCCCCGGTGTAGTGATAAACGTGAGAATGCCTCCTTATGGTCTAATTATATAGTCCCATAACCATTAACTGCTCATTTTTTGAAAATTTTTCTACTTGCTCTTACTCTCCACAATCATTAGTTGGATCTTGGAATATTGAAAATATACTGAGTAATTCCATTTTAATTTCAAATTTGACTGTCAAGCTATGACCTATTCCAAACACTCAGTGATGAGGGCATATTAAGTTCTAATATTTGGGATTTATCTTGGTTCATTGGGTTCACTATTTGGATCACTACCCTAAAGTTATAAAATTACCCAAGTTGATATACAAATTTTCATACCATAAGGGATAACAAACTCATAATCATCTTATTGATATTCAAAATGATATAATTTTTCCATTCTAGATCCATGTTCTTGGTATGTCATTGCAAACACATAGTTTCCCTATTACTACATACAAAACAACATTTGATCTTTGGTGGAATGATGTCTCAATAATAGTAAACTTGTGATAAACAATGCCATATACTTTCAAGTGCTATGAGAGGCATAAAAAATTGAAGTCAATGTTGTCCTTCATACATTTTAAAAACTAATGGTTGAAGTTACATAGAGATATTCACAACATGGTACATGTTAGTGAAGTTTCAAAAATATGAAAAAGAAAAGGTTTATTTTCAGAAAAATGAATAATAATAATAATAATAATATAAGTTCTAAGGTCATGGTCGATCTAGATACCAATTTGGTGTATGAAAACTCCCCTCTACGTAGCGATTTGATTGCTAAAGTCTATGGAGGTGTACATACCCTACCCCCTTCTAGATTTTAACATGTGACCTCCTAAGAGGAAACACATGTTATTAACCATTAGGACCATTAACCATTAACCTTGATTTGTTGATGGTATTGGTTGATATATTTCTTTGATATATTACAAAGAAATAGGTGTATGAAATATTAAAGTTATTTTGGAAATGGTTCAATGTATGCTTCAAGGAAAGAAAATGGAGTATTTTAGGGAGAATCAATTGTCTAGGTATCTCACATCATTCATTAGATTCCCATTTATGTAGTTCAAGGTATGAATCCATATGATAAATTGTATGGATCCAAAACCTTTGTTTTACATTTTAGAAATTTTGGATCAAGTGCATAGGCCCATATTTCCAAGGTAAAGAAAAACAAATTAGAATATAAGATTCATTATTGTGTTCTGGTAGGTTATAGTGAAATTTTAAAGGCATATTGTCTATATAATGCCCCCACTCATCAAGTGATAAACTGAATGTATGTGGTATTTTATGAATTCCTATATCATCATGCATTGATATATTTCCCACTAATTTCTATATATTTTTAGAAAACAGTTTTAGTGGATCTCTCTAAAATTGTTTCCACAATAACTCTTTATACAACAAAAAATCAATTGGAAATTGATGGTGAGATTATTATCAATTCAATTGAAGTATATTCTTCTATAATGATTTCACCTCCTAATTCTCCTATAGTTGTGCAACTTAATAATGTTGAAGATATTCCTCAATCTAGTCCAAAAATTGTGTGGCCTATGCAAAAATGGAGTTTATCTATTCTTTCAAACTCCCATTTTCTTACCTAAAGGTGAACTTGGTCATTGTTGACATTTAAATACCACACAATCTATTATCACCAAGGTCAACACTGGTAGTGATCCCTGTACTTATAATCATAGAACTCCCCTAAATAGGAAGAAACTATAATTGCCAAGTATGGGTTTCTGATAAAAAATCAAAAGTGGGAATTGGTTCCTTTACCTAAGTATTATAATATTGTTGTTTGTGAATGATTCTATAATAAAAAATATGGTGTTTATTGAAAATAATAAGGATAGGCTCATTATGAAATATTTCTCAAATAAATAAGGTATTTGTATTGTTGATTAATTGGGTTGGTTTTCATTGATGTCAACCCTTGAAGAAAGTTCCGTAGTGAATTCTGGTAGCACAATGGTTTGGGTAATTGAACCAAGTTTGTTTGATGGATAATGGTATGAGTTTTGATATATTTTAAGGTAATACCATTCCATATGGATATTACATGTCATTCCATTTCTGTTGGTATGTGGAACGTCACATAACTCCTAACAGTTAGAGAGTTATGGCCATGTGAAGTTGGAGAAAGGTTTGGGTAATGGACCCAAGTTTGTTTGATGGATAATGGTATGGGTTTTGATATATTTGTAGGTAATAATATTATAGATGGATAGTAAATGTCATGTCATTTCCATCGGTATGTGGAACTTCACATAACTCCTCACGGTTAGAGAGTTATGGCCATATGAAGTTGGAGAACCCTCATGAGTCATCTAGAAGCCCCAAAAGGTCAAAGTAGTGAAAGTGGTTTAAGAGATTTTAGAAGGTAAATAATAAAGTGAAGTGATAAGTGTACTATAATTCAAAGTGAATACAAAAGAAATTATTTAAATAATAAAGTTAATGGATAAATTAGTAAGTTGACCAGTGGTTAGAAGTGGTTTAACCCTAAAATAAGGAAATTGGGTTAAGATGGTTAAAAGGTAACCCCTTGAGGAAGCTACATGAAAGTATAAATAAGAGGCAAGGCTCTCTCATTTTAAATAAAATTGAGCATATTGAATATCTACAGGTGACTAAGGTAATCAAAGGATATCTAAGCCGAATTTCAGAGGGAAGGTGAAGTAAAGAAGGCCGAAATTCAGGGGAGGATAAATTATTTTGATGATGCTTTCTAAGGTATGTTATTTACAGGCCATCTCACCATTTTCGAAATAATTTTTTTTCTAGAATTATTTAAACTGTTAAATTGAGATTCCATTGAGGAAACATATCCAAGTATTTTTGATACAAATTTAAGCTTGTGGGTTGCTGTGTTTTTGGAGTTACACGCCATGGAAAATAGGGTTTGTGGCTAGTTCTGAAACTAGTCTAAAACATGTGTTTCAAGTAAAAACGTCATAACTTATTCATAAAAGATCCAAATTCAATAAGACCAAATGTATTGGTTAGAGTACAGTCTGTAGTATTCTCTGTACAAGTTTTATATCCACAGAACAAATATTATGTGTAGGGCATGCTCTACAAGTTCACTCTCTAGAATAAGCCATAATTCAACAAGGTATGCCATTTTTTCTACAACTCCTTTTTTGAGAGGCTCCAAGTAGTGAAGTCTGGAGGAATTGCATAAAAGACACTGAAGAACATTATGTACCATTTTTAGATCTTTATTCATTAAAAGTACATAGTTATGATTATTTCAAGTTAGGGTAGTTGACTAATCCAAAATTAGTCATGTGAGACTAAAGTAAAGTTCAAAGAAAATGATAGTCTCTTGTTGTTAAAGTTAAGGAAGGTTTGCAGGTATGTGATATTATACACCGGGTCTATTACAGAGTTACAAAATAGATTTGGATGATGAAATTGATGAGGGATTTTGGTTGAGGTACATGTTGGGTACATGGTTGAGACAAGTAGTTGATGCATTGACACATACATGAGGTGTATAGTTGATGATGTTGGTACATCTTGATGAGTCATAGTTGATGAGTATTTGATACATGATTGGTACATACTTGGTACATGGTTGGAGGCACTTGTTAGTAGTATTTTTGACACATGGTTTATGGATGATGTAACATACTTGTATTGGTATATTATTAGAAACACATATTGATCTTGGTGATGATTATGAGTTGTTGTGTTATTCTTGGTTGATGCACATCTTTGAGAGTTGTCTTGGTGATTGATCTTGGTGAGTAGATATTATTTGGTTGATAATATTGATGAGACAGATTGTTGTGATAGGTTGTTTCGACAAGTTGTTGTGACATGTTATTTGTATAGGTTTGGTGCATGGTTGATGCACTTGTTCATGGTACAGGTTGGTGCATGGTTGATGCATTTGTTTATGGTACAGGTTGATTGGTACAAGTTTTTACAGTGGTATATATCACAATGATAGTGTGACAATGGTTCCATCATTCTACTTCTACATAAGGGCGGTTGGACGGGTAAAGAACATGTGGTTGTAGCTGGAGAACATAGGGGGTCGTAGCCTCCTTCTGGTTGTATCCAGAGAATTGAGGATTTGGAGCTTCCCTCAGGTTGTAGCCTGAGAAATTAGGGGGTTGGAGCCTCCTTTCAGTTGCAACTTGAAAACAAAGGAAGTTGGTGCTTGCAATGAATGTAATTCTTAAAGACATATAAGAAAAAACATTTTGTGGTTTTATCCCGCTTTGGGTTTCCACGTAAAAACACTGGTGTACTATGTATGTGTATGATTGCTCACTTTTTAATTGTTTATTTACTCTGCAACTATTGTATGATAATGATACATTGATATAACACTTGCATATTGTGGTTAAAAAGGATTGAATTGCTCTATTACTGATTCACCCACCCTCTTAGTAATCCAACATCTATAATGAAATATTTGCTTGGGTTGCTAGGATTCACTCTATCCATATGATTCTATATATGTATGCTTCATAGATATGGAAGGTTCATCAAATGGATATTTAAAGTGATTTAGTTCATGGTGATATTAAAGAAAAATTCTATATCCAACAACCACCATGATTTATTCAAGAAGGTTTAAGTGTATCAACTTAAGAAATATTTATATGGACTACAGAAGGCACCTCACACTTGCTACGATAATATCCATAAGTTATTACTTAGGTGTGTATTTTATCATTGTGAGAGTGAGCCTAATCTCTATATTTTTCATCAAGACAATCAAATAATTATTATTGTGCTAGATGTGATTGATTCATATCAACAACATGAGGTCCTAGACGAAAGAACTAATGCTAAGGGTTCAAAATTTGTTTTAAATGATTAATCTTGGTTTTCTTCGCTACCTTCTAAGCACTCATATTACTTAGTCTACACACAAAATCTCTCTCTCTCTCTCTCTCTCTCTCTCTCAACCTCAATATGTTTTGGATTTTTTTCAAAGAATTAAGATTGAGTCTTTTAAGATGATTAACACCCCTTTTTCCATTGGGATAAAGTTTCAAGTGATTTTCCCGCTCCTCTATTTGATGCTACTATTTATCTCTCTTTATTGGGTAGTATTCTCTATGGTACTCATACTCAACCAGATATTTCCTCTGTTATTAGATTGAGTTCTTGGTATCTATAGGTACCTAGTGTGAGTCACTAGTAGGGAATTTAATTGTATTTTATGCAGTTTGAGGGGCATCATCAAAATGGGTATTCACTGTGTATCAAGAAATCCTATTCATCTTCAAGTATTCTCTAATGCAAAATAGGTCGATAATGTTGATGGGAATCATTCCAACTACAATTGGTTGTTTATTCTTATTTTTTGGCCAATTTCCTGGTGTTCTAAGAAGCAATATATGATGGTTCTGTCTTCTACATAAGTTGAGTATTCTAGTGCTATCCTATATGGAAAGCATATTTTCTAGAATAGGATAATTCTTGATCAGTTAGGTCTTCCTAAAAAAGGTCCCACCGCTTGATATTTCATCTGTATTGTCGAGGACATATTATGCATATATTTGTTCCTTCAATCAATCATCTTGCAAATATCTTCACCAACATATTTTTGGGGCCCACCTTCACTATTTCATGGCATCATATTGGTGTGGGAGACTTTCCATTTAGGCATGATATTGTACCATAGTGTCATCAAAACGTTTTTGGGGGTGTCTCAATTATTAAGTGGTGTTATCCCCATATATTCATTAGAGGAAGGCTTGGGATAATTTTCTGCAACACCATCGAGTATTTTCACATAATTCACAAGTCATGAAGTGGGGTAATCCCAATATATCCCTGGGATGGAGGCTTCAAACTTTCTCATCCTAAGTCATATACCCTGTTGTTTAAGGATTTATCTAGTAACTTCCATAATAGGATTTGTATCAATTTTAACTCTTCAAGTGGAATTCACCATTTTCATTTCATGGTCCTTATATCCACACGCAAAGAAACCCTAACATAAAAAATAGAAATTGATTGAACCTATGAAAATAAATAAAGAAATACTTCAGAAACAATTACGATATATTAGGGCTTCTAATAGACAAAGTTGGAAACCCAAGGATTTTGTGGTGAGAGCATGAACATGAAATGATAATGTCTCTCCAAAGAGGACCAGAGCAAGTTATCAGTAGTAGGGGTTTTTTTCCTCGAAGAAAGACCATATTGAAGAAGAAAAATACAAAAAATTAACCCTTTTCTACGAAGTTGGGGATAACTTTAAGCCACATTCAGTGCTATGAAGAGGTACCCACCATCTCTCGTGCATTGTTGTAGGTTTAATAGGTATTTCCCTTGGTACTCTTGGCATCAAATGGTCAAATTGACCTTGGTACTCTCGACGTTAAATGGTCTCTTGCGCACAAGTGATATGGACGAACATCGATACTCTTGGCGTCAAATGGTTGAATTGACCTCCGTACTCTCAGTGTTAAATGGTCTCTCTTGCGTAGGTGGTATTGAGAGCCCTTGGTACTCTTGGCGTCAAATGGTCTCTCGCAAATATATGGTATGGATATCCCTCGATACTCTTGATGTCAAATGCTCTCTCGTGCGTAGGTGATATGTAGATTAATAGGTTTTCGATTAAGTTTTCTCGTGGTTTTATATATTATATATTATATGTAATATATATATGTTTTATTATATTTATTATGTTATATTATAGTCATTATATATATATATATATATATATATATATATATATATATATATATATATAACTCTATATTATATAAATTATAACTATATATTATATAACACCTAATCCTTAAATTATAAACCAATTATGGAACCTACCAATAATCACTAATACTTATAATCATTAAACCTACAACACTTATCACCATCAAACCTATAACTTATCACCCTACAACATCCCTAAAACTTCTAATAATCAATATTATATCCCCTAGTCTATATAATAAATTTAAACCATAAAACCTAACCAATACAAGCCCTAAACATTAACCATTATAATCCCTAACACCTAACTATTTCAAATGTTAACTAACAAACCCTTACTTCTTATAACATCTATAACTCACATAGTTTTGACCCCTATAACTTGTCACCCCTAAAAACTATAATCCTTAACCCCTATAACTCCTACAAAACAAACCTTATAATGATCACCACCCATAATGCCTATAATCCCTAACCATAACCACTAATATATAAGTTATCCCTCATAAATACTAGAACCTAAGATTTATAACCTTACCAACTAACCCATATATCCCTAATAACCTCTAAAAACCACCCCTTAAAACTTTTATAACCTTTATACCTTATATCCCATATCACCTATTCCCAACTATAAGCCCTAATTCCAATAAATCACATCCCTTAATCTTTGTAACCCTTATTTATAATCTCTATCACCTCTAACCCATACAACTCACAACCCCTAACCCTTAACCTCTATAAACCCTAACCCATAAAACCCAAATAATTGTTTCAATATATAAGCTATAAAATCTCTAACACCAATAATAACTAATCCTTATAACCCATATAACCCTCACCCCCTACAATTTCACATCCCTAAATAAACCTAATCATTATAATACTCAAGCCTTACAACATTTTAACTCCTCTAAACCATATGTCTTATAACACCTAAAAATATTTCTTGGAACCCAACTTATATAACCCTTAATATTACTCATAACCCTAATATCACAATTAATCTCTAATACAATTTCTTTCCCATATAACCCAATGCCCTAAACCTTATAACCAATGACCCTTATAACCCATTTAACATCAAATATATAACCATCATAACTCTAACCTATAACCACCCAAAGGCCCCCCATTTTTTTGACTTATAATCCCAAACCCATAAAACATATCAATCATATTATATTAAACCTTATTTTAACATATAAAAACAATAAATCGTAACACATAATACCTATGATCCCCATCCCATAATCTATAATCCATATTTATGGTTATTCCTATAATCCCTCTCAAACTTGAACCTTACCCCCATAGTAATGTAACCCCGAATACTTATAATCCATAAGCCTTAAACATTGTAAGTCATAACCCCTATATCCTCTAAGCTCTAATCATTTATCCTTATAACACATTCATATTTGCTAACCTAAATCACCCATGACAATGGAAATGATGCTGATGATGACAATGACAATGATGATAATGACGACTGTGATGACAATGAAAATGGTGAAGACGACGATGATGACGATGGCAATGGCGATGACGACGACGACGACAATGTTGATTATGGTGATGAAAACGAGGATTAAGACGATGATGATGATGGTGACAATGACAATGAAAATGATGACGACTGCAATGAATATGACAATGATGAAAATGAGGACGACTGCGATGACAATGAAAATGATGACGACGATGACGATGATGATGATGAGGGGTAGGGTGCTGACAATGTTGATTATGGTGGAGACAATGACGATGAGGACGACGATGATGGAAATGATGACGATGATGACGATGATGATGATATGATGACAATTATGGCAATGAAAATGACGACGACGATGATGATATGATGACAATTATGACAATGAAAATGACGACGATGATGATGATATGATGACAATTATGACAATGAAAATGACGACGATGACGACGACGACGACGATGACAATGACAATTATGACAATGACGATGAAGATGATGATGATGACAATGAATATGATGACGATGATGATGCTGACAATGATGATGACGACAACGATGACGATGATGAAAACGATGACGACAATTTTGATTATGGTGATGAAAATTAATACGATGACGATGATGACGACGATGACGACGATGAAAATGACATGAATGATGACGAATACGATGACAACAATGACAATTTCAATGACAATGACAATGATGACGATGATGACGATGATAATGATGACGAGTAGGGCACCGACAATGTTAATTATGGTGGTGACAATAATGATGAGGAAAACAATGATGACAATGATCACAATGATGATGATATGACAATGATGATGACAATGAAAATGATGATGATGATGATGATGACAATGAAGATGGAAATGATGATGACAATGAAGATGGAAATGATGATGATGATGATGACGACTACGAAAATGATAATGGTGATGACGATGATGACATTGATGATGATGATGATGTTGTTGTTGTTAATGATGATGTTTTTGTTGTTGATGATGATGACGACGACGATGACGAAGACAACGACGATGATGAAAATGATGGTAACGATGATGCCAATAATTTTGATTATGGTGATGACAATGACGACAATGACGACGACGATGATGATGATGAAAATGATGATAATGACAATGATGATGACTACGATGATAATGGTGACAATGATGAAAACTACAATGGCAATGAAAATGATGAGGATGAGAATGAAGATGATGAGGAGTAGGGTACCAATAATGTTGGTTATGGTGGTGAAAACAATGATGAGGATGACGACGATGATGCTGATTATATGATGATGATCATGACAATGGAAATGATTATGATGACGACGATGACGACGATGGAGACGATGATGATGAGATTATGCATGTGACAATGATGATGATGGTGATGATGATGACAATGATGATGAAAACGATGACGACAATGATGATGATGATGATGATGATGATTATGATGATGATGATGATGATTATGATGATGACGACGAAGATGATGAAAATTTTGATTATGGTGATGACAATGATGACGACGACAATGATGAAATTGACATGAATGATGACGAATGTGATGACAATGGAAATGATGATGATTGTGATGAAAATGATGATGATGATGATGATGATTATGATAATGAGGAGTAGGGCACCGACAATGTTGACTATGGTGGCGACAACGACAAAGAGGATGATGATGATGACAATGATCACGATGAGGACGATGATGATGATGACAATGCTAATGTTGTTGATGATGAAAATGACAATGATGATGATGATGATGATGATGAAAATGATGACAATTATGATGATGATGATGACGAATGCAAAAATAACGACGACGATGACGATGAAAATGACAACAAAGATGATGACTATAACGATGATGACGACGATGAAAAAAATGTTTATTATGGTGATGACGATGATGAAAATGATGAAGACGACGATGATGATAATGAAAATGATGATGACTACGATTCCAATGAAAATGATGAAGAATGCAATGACAATAAAAATGATGATGATGACCATTATGACGATGATGAGTAGGGTGTCGACAATGTTGATTATGGCGGTGACAATGACGATGGTGACAATGATCATGATGACGATGACGATGATGAAAATGGAAATGATGATGACGGCTATGACAATGATGATGACAATGACGATGCCGATGATGATGATGATGAAAATGAAAACGATGATGATGATGACAATGATGACGACGAAGAGGATGACAATGACAATGTTCATTATGGTGATGGAAATGATGATGATGGAAATGACGATGATGAAAATAACAATGCCGACGAATGCAATGAAAATGACAATGATGACAACGATTATGACTACGATGACAATGAAAATGATGACGATGCCGATGCCGATGATGATGATGAGGAGTAGGGCATTGACAATGTTGATTATGGCGGTGAAAAAAAAATATGAGGATGACGATGATGATAATGATCATGGAGATGAAGATAATGATGACAATGGAAATGACGATGAAAACGACGATGATGATGACGATGACGACTACGATGATTATGAAAATAACAATGACTATGATGATGATGAAAATGACAATGACAATGACGATGATGATGGTGAAGATGAAGACAATTTTTATTATGGTGATGACAATGACGATGATGATGACGCGATGACAATGACAATGATGATGACTGCGATGACAATTACAATGATGAAAATGATGATGACTGCGATGAAAATGAAAATGATGACGATGACGATGACGATGACGACGATGATGATGAGGAGTAGGGTGTCAACAATGTTGATTATGGTGGTGACAACAATGATGACAATGATCATAATGATGATGATGACGATGATGATATGATGATGATGATGACAATGGAAATGACGATGATGATGGAAATGATGAAAACGATGATGATGTGTTGGGTATGTGTTATATTATTTGCATGTGTGTATGTGGGAGAATTAGATTCAACAATTGCGTCTGATGATTTTTGCAACTATGGGTGTGTCAGATTCAACAACTACGTTTTTTGCTATTTTTAGCAGTTTTCTAAATTAATCCCGAATTAAGGTATTAGGGTTTTGGTAGCTACAGAATACCTAAAACATTGTATATATTGTATGGTGAATGGTGAAATTAATACAATAAAGAGTTGAAAGGTGTGACACCAAGGAAGGTTGGTTTTTTCTCGGTTAAGGATTTCCAGTGTAAATCTCTGTGTACTATGTGTATGAGCCAATGATTAATTTATGTTTTTATTAAGAATCTATATGCATTGCTTTACTTCACAAGTTTAAAACTTACATGTGGTATCAGAGCTCGTTTTTGGCTTCAGAGGGATGCCTTTGTTGTTGAGGGTTTGGCTCAGTCTTGATAGATCAATTTTATCTTGGGTCTGTGATAAACCTGGGTTTAGTGGGAGATTTTGTAGTGGTGATTCGAGTGTAGGCAGAGGAATGGCCATCTCTTCTAGAATCGAGATAGAGAATTTTAACGGTAAAAAAATTGAGCTATGGAAGCTCAAGATGGAGGACCTTCTTGTAGACAAAGAACAATGGATCGTTGTGGATCTTGGTACACAACCTACTGGTACGCAACCTACTGGTACGCAACCTACTGACACACATTCGAATGGTACACAAAATACTAGTACACCACCTATTGGTATGTCGAAGGAAGATTGGGAGAAGTTGGACAAAAGAGCAAGGAGTACTATTCGACTCTTCCTGGCAGATTCAGTGTTGTTGAATGTCTCGGGAGAATATGTAGCCAAAGAAATATGGGATAAGTTAGGGAATTTGTATCAATCAAAGCCCCTAGTAAACAAGTTGTTTCTTCGAAAGAAGTTGTATCATCTTAGGATGGAATATGGAGATTCTGTGACAAAACACATAAATGCATTTAATACTCTGGTAATTCAACTTGTCTCTGTTAATATTACGATTGCAAAAGAAGATAAGTGTATTACTTTATTATGTTCTTTTCCAGACTCTTGGGATAATCTGGTTGTAGCAATTGGTAGTACCACTCAATCTACATTTAAGTATGAGGATGTATTTGCATCCTTGTTATATGAATAGATGAGGTGGAAAATCATGGATGGTCATAGCACAAATGATTTATTTGTAAGAGGTCGTACCCAATACAGGAATCCTGGTAAGTCTTCGGGGGGGATATCTAAATCTACAGGTAGATCTAAGTCTCTAGGAAAATATTTGAGGAAATGATGGAAGTGTGGTAAAAAATGGCATTATAAGAAAGATTGCAAGTCTAAGAAGGTTGATAAACCAAAGGGATCTGATAGTACCTCTTCCACATAGGCGAAAACCTCCACTAAAGAAGGAGGTGATGTTTACCTAGATTCTATAGGTACAAATGCAGACCGTGATGTATGGTTGATCAACTCAGATGCATCATACCATATGACTCCTCACAGAGAGTGGTTCTGTGAATATGAAAAATATGATGGTGGTGATGTATTCCTAGGATATGAATCGACAACCGAAATCATGGGACGTGGAAGGGTTAAGTTGCTGCTAAAGATGAAAGGAAAAGAACTCTCCCTGGGGTTCTATACATTCCAAAACTATCCAGGAGCCTAATATCTGTAAGCAAGTTGGATGATGCAGGAGTGAATACTGTATGGGGAAAGGGCACTTACAAGATGGTATGAGGGGCAATGGTGTTGATGAGGGGAGTTCGGTGTGGAACTCTATACAAGTTGTTGGGAAGCACTTATACTAATGGGTGTAACAATTCTTTTGTCCCTAAGCAGACAAAGAAAGAAGATAAGACCAATATTGTCCCTGGAAAGAAGACCATGTTGTGGCATCAAAGACTGAAGCATATTGGAGAAAAGGGCCTTCGAACACTACATGGTAAAGGTATGGTTGAAGGTATGTCTAATAGCACGCTGAATTTTTATTTCTGTAAACATTGCATATATGGTAAACATAATCAAGTAAGATTCCCATCTGGTGCTACAAGAGCAAAGGGGATCTTAGAGTTGATACATAGTGATGTGTTTGGACTCGTGCCTATTCCATCACTAGGTAAATCTGTGTATTATGTTTCATTCATAGATGATTTCTCAAGGAACACATGGATTTATTTTCTTAGAAAGAAATCTAAGGTATTTGATAAATTCAAAGAGTTCAAGGCTCTGGTAGAAAATCAGATAGAGAAGAAAATAAAGGTATTGAGGACATATAATGGTGGAGAATTCTGTAAGGAGTATGGTATAGCAAGGCAGAAGAATACTCCATACACACCTTAGCAGAATGGAGTTGCAGAAAGGATGAACAAGACACTGATGGAAAAAAAAGGAGTATGCTCAGCGGTGCCGATTTAGGACAAGAATTCTGGGTAGAGGTAGTGGGTACAACATGTTACCTAGTCAATCAATCACCCTCATCAGTGTTGGATGATAAAACTCTACACGCGGTATGGACTGGAAAGAAACCCTCTCTTTAACATCTTAGAGTGTTTGGTTGTGATGCTTATGTACATGTTCCAAAGGAAAATAAGAGTAAGATGGATAAAAAATCTGAAAAGTGTATCTTTTTTGGTTATAAAGATGGTGTGAAAGGTTATAAGTTTTGGAAACCAGAAACTAAGAAGACTATTTACAGTTGAGATGTTGTTTTCAGAGAGGTAAAAGATGTTTTCAAACAAGAATTCCTACCAAGGCCAGAAGAACCTATGAAAATAGATTTTGAGTTGGATGATGCAAATTCTGAATCATCTGAAGAAGATGAAGCAGTAGAAGAAGAACCTCATACCCCAGTATTGAGGAGATCAGTGACAGAGAGAAGGAAACCAGAAAGGTATAGTCGACCTGGTTTTCATTCTAATTTTGCTTTATCTATTACTGATGATGATCCCATAACTGTTAGGGAAGTAGTGAATTCAAAAGATAGTAAACTCTGGAAGAAGGCCATGGTTGAAAAAATGGATGCCTGGGATAAGAATGAGGCATGGGATATATTTGAGTTGCCAGCTGGAAGAAAATATGTTGGTAGAAAATGGTTGTTTAAGAAAAAGTTTAATGCAGTAGGAAAAGTGGAGAAATACAAAGCTTAGTTAGTAGCAAAAGGTTATTCCCAGGTAGAGGGAATTGACTTTGGTGAGATTTTTTCTCCTGTTGCTAAATTAACTTCTATTATATTTCTTTTATCTATTGTTTTTGCATTTGATCTTGAAGTGGAATAGATGGATGTGAAGACAACATTCGTACATGGGGATATGGAAGAAGAAATATACATGAAGCATCCATAAGGATTTGTAGTGAAGGGAAAGAAAGAGTTGGTTTGTAAGCTAAAGAAGTCACTATATGGTCTGAAGAAATCACCTAGGATGTGGTACCAAAATTTTGACACATACATCCTTGGACTGGGATTTGTGAGAAGTAGGGATGATCATTGTGTATATTCCAAGAAGGTTGGTAAT
>ML785009.1:19406-51440 GCA_009831015.1 Picea engelmannii
TGGTTTGTAAGCTAAAGAAGTCACTATATGGTCTGAAGAAATCACCTAGGATGTGGTACCAAAATTTTGACACATACATCCTTGGACTGGGATTTGTGAGAAGTAGGGATGATCATTGTGTATATTCCAAGAAGGTTGGTAATCACTTCATTTATGTAGTGTTGTATATTGATGGCATGTTGCTGGTAGGAAATAACATGGATGTTATCAAGGAGGTGAAATCACAGCTATCCTCCAAATTTGACATGAAGGATCTCATAGCTGCTAACTTCATTTTGGGAATGGAGATTAAAAGAGAACGTCCAAACAGGAAACTCTGGTTGAATCAAAGAAAATATGTCGAGACGATATTGCAGAGGTTTAATATGCATGGAAGTAAACTGATCATGGTTCCTATTCATATAGGTGTAAAGTTATCTGCAGATCAGTGTCCCAAGACACAAGAAGAAAAAGAGGACATGTCCCATGTTCTGTATGCCAGTGTAGTTGGTAGTTTGATGTATGGAATGGTATGTACTAGACCAGACATTGCACATGCAGTGGGATTTTTGAGAAGGTATATGTCAAAACCAGGGAAGGAGCATTGGAAAACAGTAAAGAGGGTCTTCAGGTATTTGCATGGCACTACCAATTATGGAGTGTGCTACCAAGGAAGACCATGATTGGACAGAGTGGTGGACATACATGGATTTGTTGATGCAGACTGGGCTGGAGATCCGGATCACATATGATCCAGGTGGATATCAGTGGCCACCCACCTTTTCTGATTGACTCAAAACAATTTTCTAGCAAATTTGGCAATTTACTATTTTTAGCAGTTTTTAACTTTCGGGGCCATTTTGAGGGCCCAAATGAAGGTTTTTCGAGATAGAGGTTCCCAATAATATCTAAAGGAATAATTTATCCCACAAAATGAATCTCCTCAATTATACCTTTCCAACGAGCTATCATACGCCTAAAACGAAGATCGTATGCAAAAGTTACGACCCCGGGAAGTTGATGTACTAACTTACCCAAACGGGGAAACGAGGCCCGCATGACTTTTGACGCTTCATCTCCTAGGGTTAGGTTTTTGGATGTCTAGGGATTTTGGCATTCCTGTCTATTGTAAAAATGCCTTCAGAGCCTCATTGTATTCATCTTCCTGTGAATGCGAGTAGCTGTCACATCTCTTCTCAGAGATAAGCTGCCACCATTCTATCGAGTCTTTCACTCTGTATTTTACAGTCTCTGTACATTTATTTCATTAATATAAATCATGTATTACTATATATCTGTGTTTATGGTTGCATATCTGATATATTTCTGTTATATTATTGGATATATGTGATATCTCTGTGCATTTCTTTATTATATCTCCGCTCTCATTTCGTGCCGATCGTTTCTCTTGATCGTTTTTTCAGTGCATGTCCCCGACGAGGTCCGAGTATAGAAATTTGGGTCTCAAGCTTGTCTCTCTTGAAGACAATCGCTCCTGCACACCCAAGAAACCGTCAATGGCGGAAGAAAAGAAAAATGACGGAGCAGGCGATTCTATCAATCTGTTGCTTGAGCAAGCTCTCACGCAATAGAGGGACGAAATGATGGAGAATTTTGCCCACATCCTTAAACACCTGCCAATAGAATCAGACACATCTTCATCAAGTGGCCACTTTGGAGGCACCTCTCCTTTCAAGCTACAAGTTAATTTTGATATTCCTGTATTTGAAGGATAGATAGATGCAAAAGCCCTAGAAAAATGGTTAACTTTTCTAGAAGGTTATTTCTCTGTTCACAATTTTTTCGACAAAGAAAAGATCACCTTCGCACTCCTTAAAGATCTCCCTCATTTCAAACATTGGTGGGAAACTTACTGGGAGAAAATTTCCATAGAGGAGTCTGGAATATATGGGGCTGATCCCACTTTGGATTTTTTTGTGGATGCGGTAAAGGAACAATATTACCCTGTTGGAAACTATGAGGACCAGTACATGAGATGGACCACACTAAGGAAAGAGAGGGGCCAAACAGTTCCAGAGTTCACCAATACCTTCCATACCTTGCACACCAAGTTGGGTATCAAAGACTCTGAGTGACATTTGGTTCTCAAATACCATGGGGCTCTACACATATACATCCAGACTGAAATGGATTTTATGGACATCTCATCACTCGGTGCTGCTTATCGATATGCTGTTAAAATTGAGCAAAAATTTAGGCACCAAAACAAATGGGAGTTCGGGTCTCCAAATCCGCAACAACAAAAGTATGACAAATACGGCCCTAACAAATAGTCTCTTAAAAAGCAGTCCAAGACACAGGAAAAGAAGGGTCACGGGAAGACAACGAAGGACACCGGAAAATGGTGCGAGTTCCACAAAAGCCCCTGGCACAACACCGATGGATGTCGCTCAAAACAATCATTGGTGGTCGAGATCAAAGACAAAGAGTCGAACCCTGATTCAGAATCTGATTATGAAAATATTGGTAAAGGACAGATCATTGATGTAGACCCCACTGCTATTGTCGCAACCGCAACAATTCAACTAGAAGAACCAATAGATCCTAAAGAGGGGAGCACATTTTCATTCACATATGTGGGTGAAGGGGACCCCGTTGCATTTTATTGTTGATAGCGGAAGCCAGAAGAACCTCATCTCAGCACAGGTTGTCAAACAGTTGGGATTGTCGACAAAACCACACCCACAACCATACAACATTGGGTGGATTCACCAAGGATGAGATCTTCGTGTCAGCAAACAATGTCGATTGTCATATGGCATCCAACCCTTCAAGGATGAGGTATTATGTGATGTTGCCCCACTAGATGTCTATGATGTTCTCTTGGGCCAACCAAATATGTGGAAGTGCCACACTGTTTATGAGTCTCGACCTCGTAGTGTCATTGTTTCTCTAGGGGGTCATCTCTACAGAATACCAGAGGTAGTTCTGACTACTTTTCCACCTAAAAAGTGCCGCAAGGTAGTATCTCATACTCCAAAATTCAACTTCTTCACAACCTGTTCAAAAGGGGAACATAAGGACACTGCAACCACTACAACTTTGCCCCAAGCACCTTCTATCCAACAGAAGCAGGTCGAAAAGGTTGCAACAAAGCACAAAGATTCCTTCTGCACACTTTCCTCTCATGTAGCCCGACTTGTTTAACAACCTCAGCCTCAACAGGTTCGTGACAAACTTCCACAAACTAAGCAATGCGACGTCTCCAACAAGGCAAGCAACTCACCAAGATGCAGATTCAACAAACGCTTTTCCCTCTCCCCCGGGAAGTCAATGCAATGGAGACCATTGATTCCTAAGGATGGAGGATTGATCCAGGTGGATATTGGTGTCCACCCACCTTTTCCGACTGGCTCAAAGCAATTTTTTGGCAAATTTGGCAATTTACTATTTTTAGCAGTTTTTAACTTCGGGGCCATTTTGAGGGCCCAAATGAAGGTTTTTCGAGATATAGGTTCTCAATTATAGATAAAGGCATAATTGAGCCCTAAAAATTAATCTCCTCGATGATACCTTTCCAACGAGCTATCATATGCCTAAAATAGAGATCGTATGCAAAAGTTACGACCCCGAGAAGTTGATGTACTAACTAACCCAAACGAGGCCCACATGACTTTTGGCGCTTCATCTCCTAGGGTTAGGTTTTTGGATGTCTAGGAATTTTGGCATTCCTGTCTATTTTAAAAAGGCCTTCAAAGCCTCAGTGTAATCATATTCTTGCGAATGCGAGTAGCCGTCACATCTCTTCTCAGAGATAAGCTGCCACCATTCTATCAAGTCTTTCACTCTGTATTTTACAGTCTTTGTACATTTATTTCATTAATAGAAATCATGTATTACTGTATATCTATGTTTATGGTTGCATATCTGATATATTTCTGTTATATTATTGGATATATGCAATATCTCTGTGCATTTATTTATTATATCTCCGCTCTCATTTCGTGCCGAAAATAATCCGGATCAAAAAAATATCTACAAGTGGGTATGTGTTCAACCTATTTGGAGGAGAAATCATTTGGATGAGAAAAATACAAGCTTTAGTGGAACTCTCAACTCTAGAAGCTGAATACATGGCAGCCACTCATGCAAGAAAGGAAGCAGTATGGTTACAGAGATTATGTTCAGGTATTGGGTTGGTACAACAAGCAGTGAGATTATATTGTGACAGTGAGAGTGCAATATTCCTGGCAAATAACCCAACCTATCATTCGAATACAAAGCATATTGATGTTCAGTATCACTTTGTGAGAGACATGGTTGATGAAAAGAAGGTGTTGCTGGAAAAAGTTGATACTTTGAAGAATGTTGTAGATTCATTGACAAATTTTGTGAACACAAAAAAGTTCTCATGGTGTAGATTAACAATGGGCATTGCTTCGCTATATTGTTGACTATATAATCCCGTGGACCCCTGGATGCAAACAAAAAAACAAGTGGGATAATGTTGGGTATGTGTTATATTCTTTGTATGTGTGTGTGTGGGCACATCAGATTCGACAACTGTGTCTGACGATCCCAACTTCCTTCGCTATTTGTGTCGTGTGCACCGGGCACTTTCTAGGGGGGTCCTAGGGGGGGCCAGGTATGCCCCCCCTGGTTACGTGAAGTGTTCTGGCCAGTGCCCCGAATTTGTTTTTTTGGGCGGTTTTTGCTATTTTTACCAGTTTTCTAAATTAATCCTGGATTAAGGGATTAGGGTTTTGGTAGCTACAGAATACCTAAACATTGTATATATTGTATGGTGAATGGTAAAATTAATACAATAAAGAGTTGAAAGGTGTGACACCAAGGAAGGTTGGTTCTCTCCCGGTTAAGGGTTTCCGGTGTAAATCTCTGTGTACTATGTGTATGAGCCATTGATTAATTTCTGTTTTTCTTAAGAATCTATATGCATTGCTTTACTTCACAAGTTTAAAAATTACATGATGATGATGACGACTGTGACAATGTTGATGACGATGATGGTGATGACAATGAAGATGATGATGATGATGTTGACAATGATGATGACGACGACGATGACGATGAAAACGCCAATGTTGATTGTGTTCATGAAAATGAAGAATACGATGACGATGATGATGATAATGACGATAATGACTAATGCAATGACAATGTAAATGACGACAATGATGATGACAAAGACGACGATGATGATAGTCGACAATGTTGATTATGGTGGTGACAATGAAGATGAGGACGACGATGATGACAATGATCACAAAGATGACAATTATGATGATATGATGATGATCATGACAATGGAAATGATGATGATGATGAAAATGATGATGATGATGACGACGACGACGACGATGAAGACTATGAAAATGATGATGTCGATGAAAATTATGACAATGACAATGATGACAATGACGACGATGATGGTGATGATGATGACGATAATGTTGATTATGGTGATGACAATTACAACGATGATGACAATGACAATCATGATGACTGCGATGACAATGAAAATAATGAAAATGATGACGAAAATGATGAAGACAATGATGATTAACCCATATAAATGGATACTTTAAAGAGAATAAATCATATAAAATATTTAATCACATACATCCTACATTTCAACATTTCTACAATATCATTGATAACCTTCTTCTTCATCCAACTCTACATCTATATCATCTGGTTCATATTCAATATTGAAAGGATTGGCCATATCAACATCATAATCATTGTCAATTTCGATAATATCATTATCAACATCATCATCAAGAACATTTTCATATACATATGGCTCAACTTCTTCAACTTCTTCGTCGACAATAATATACTTCATGCTCCTCTGCATGTTCTTCTTCTTCACTATCATTTTATTCTAGTACATTGTACTTTACAATCCTTCCTCTTGGATCATATTTAACAATGCACAACCAACCTGCTTTACCTGGAACCTATGAATAAAAGACTTGCTCACATTGTCTTGGAAGAACATAATTTTTTTACCTGGATCAAATGTCCTTGTATTAACCATAGTAAATCCATTGGAATGCTCAATAACAATTCTATCAAGATCATGTTCATTCATCTGTAACCTGTACCATTTGACCTCAAACATAACAAACTTGAAGTATTTAAAGTCACATCCGATTATATCATCCAAATACCCATAGTATCTATTTTTGGATATTGTTGGATGCTTGTCACTTCTAGAAGAAACATTAGTGACCTAAAAGACTGCAGTTATCCTACAATAAGAGGATTTATTATTGTCATCCAACTTTTTGATGCAAAATCTAGGACCATTGCACCACATAGCCTTGTGGTTTGTCAACTGCAATATTCCCGACAAGTAAAAAATGTATTATGAATCAACAAAAATATTTAGACTTAGTATAAATTAAAAAAAAAAAACACACTACATAGATTAATATACTGGAAACAATTTGAAACATAATGTGGGTGAATAATATGCTTTCCTATTTATTTTTTAAACCATATTCTAAATCAATTTCCCTCTGAGTAAGATTGGTATCTTGATTACGTTGAGCTTTAAGCAATGTAGCCACCCATTCCCATGATAACCTTCCATTACATTGTATACATAGATCTATCCATACCTTCATCCAATCAATATTGCTTGCAATGTATAAATGTAGTGCATCCCACTCTCGACCAGCTGTATGAAGAAATAATAAAATTTACTAATTAGAATAAAGATTAATAATTGATGGAAGATTACTAAAAATTAAATAAGTACAATATAGAAATAAATCAATATTAATGCAAAGTATTATAGATATTTACCATCTAATTAAATTTNCTGTATGAAGAAATAATAAAATTTACTAATTAGAATAAAGATTAATAATTGATGGAAGATTACTAAAAATTAAATAAGTACAATATAGAAATAAATCAATATTAATGCAAAGTATTATAGATATTTACCATCTAATTAAATTTTACTTTCCTCATTCTACCTTTCCCAACCAACACCTCCCCTTCAAATTTGTCAATGGAATTGACATCCCAAATGATGCAGGAGCATCGCCAACAAAACAAGTGCGAGTGGAAGACAGATGGATATACACCAACACACATTTTGAAGATATTTTGAGTTTCCAAGGATGGCACATTAATGTAATATCTGAAAAGATATAATTTCTCTTAATTTTTTGGGGATTGTAATGCAGATCTTGAACGTTTCTCTCATTTTCCGGTTGTAGGAATTTAATGTAATCAATGTAAGGTAGTTGTAGTTTTTAATTTCGATAATATAGCTTAAGGTTGTAGGAGGGAAAAACTCAAGAGGATTCCCTTGTAGAGTAATGTTATTATCATTCTCATTGTAATTAAGTTGTAGAGCAAGAGAGCATAGGAGAATAGAGAAGAACATAGATTGTAGAAGTTGTATGAGAAGATAGTTGTTGCTATTGAACCATGTACAGAAGCACTTGAATTAATATAAGAATGCTTTGATCCAATTTCATGGTGTTTTATGGTTACTGTATGCATCTATTGAATGGTAAGTTTATAGTTTATTTTCAGTCTCTATTATGCATTTGTTTCAATGCTTTATGTGTATGATTTCATGTTGAATGTATGAAGTCTATGTGTGAGAGAGTATAAGTTTCAAATGTTTCTCTTCTTGAGAATTCCTGCAAGGAGTGCAGTGAAAGTCCACAAGGAGTGCGTCGATGAGTTCTGAGTCTTACCTCAGAAAATATCAAGAGAGATAACATTAACTTATACCAGTAGGAGTGAAAGTATAACACCAAGCCATGCAAGGTGTGCACAGGATGAGGAGATTCTTAGACTTTTCCAACCCAAGTGAGCAGTTGAAGAAATCTGTCGTAAGGAGCACAAAGTTGGAGTTATCAAATAATCATATATTATCGTGAAGGTTGCAGGGAGTGTGCGCATGATTACTTAGAATCCAGGAGTTTGTAGCAAGAATTCAAGCTCAGGAAGGATAGAGAATAAATGAAGTTCAAAGGAGGATGAAGGTCGAAGTCACTCTGAGGAGTCAAGCTCAGGAGGGATAGCGAGTCGTCGATCTAAGGGAAGATCGAATCGTTGATTTCTTTTTTAGGAAAGAGATCTTAGAAATTGGGAATTCGAGAGTTGGAGGTTCGAAGGAGAGAGACATATTCCAACATCAGGGAACACGAAGTCTCGATTCAAGGAGAGTAGATCTAGACCATTGGATCATGGGAGATAGTGGACCATCGATGTAGCATGAGTAGAAATCGGGGTTCGGGGTTCGGAAGAAAGGAGGTGAGCTATCTTTTGGCATTTGTGCAGTGCGAAGTTCTGAAGTATTTGGGGAGTTGGGCCCCAAGTCATATACGGAGGTCACACTGTCAGAGGATAAAGGGGAGGAGCTAGCATTCACTAAGATCTAATTCGGAGTTCGACGATTAGAAGAGTCGGGGAGACTCGCAGTATAATACCGGAGGTTGCGAATTCATAAAGTTCCTTTTGGTTAGGCCCGTGGTCACAACCAGTGGTCTCATGGAGAGGAAAATTACTCCTAGTTCTTATTCGCGCGGTTGTAGTTTCACAAAAGGACTTGTGGATTTTTTTTTGTGGAGGTTCCAGCAGGGACCTGGAGAGCTGCTTCAGCTCGAGAATAGAGGAAGATCCATAGACCGGGAGGTCAAAAAACCCTATTGAGGCGGGGCCTCTACGTCAGGTGGTATCAAATCTAACAACCATTATTTTCTGTAGAGGAGAGACAGAGGACAGTTATGATTTGAATTTTGTGTGGACAGATTGAAACAATGCCGCTAAGGAGACATCCATAAATAACTTTACCCAATCCAGTTGTGGAAAGGGAAATGAGAGAACTTTGTGCTTAATTGGATGCTATGGAGATATCACATAGATGAACACCTGATACTGGAGATATCAGTGAGCCTGAAAGCGAGAATGAAGAAGGAGAAAAAGAAGTTGTAGCCGAAGATGCTGCAGAGGAACGTCTATTTAAAGTTGTTGCAAGAATAGGTTCCAGAGAAAAGTTATACATCCCGATGTATGAAGGCAACTTGGACATTGAGGAGATGATAGATTGGTTTAGAACTCTAGATAAATACTTCGACTATGAGGATATCAAAGAAGATAAGAAGGTTAATCACGTTGTCACTAGACTGAAAGGACATGCAACACTGTGGTGGGATGAACTGCAGGCTGACAGGCATTGCAAAGGCAAACAAATAATTAAAAGCTAGTATAGAATGGTAATGAAGATGAAAGACAAATTCATACCCAGATATTATCAAATCAATCTGTTTCGAAGAGTGCATAATTTGAGATAGAAAGGGATGACAGTGAAGGAATACACTGAGGAGTTTTACAGACTTAACATCAGAGCTAGTCATCGTGAGAGTGATGATGAAAAGGTTGCTAGATATATGAATGGATTGAGATATGAGATTCAGGATGAGATGAACATGGTGACAATCATAAATTTGGAAGATGTTTATCAGGTTGCTCTAAAGGCAGAAGAGAAATTGGCCCGGAAGCAAGGTCAAAGGGGAAGAGGTAGAAGTCAGAGCAGAGGCAAAGCAATATTCCAGGATAGAGTACATAAGCCCAAGGATGAAGAGGAGAAACCACATAACCACCCAGAAAGGGGAGGAAGTTCACAAGGAAGACAATATGCCAACAGGAACACTTTTCCTAGAGCAAGTGGAAGAGGAAGAGGCAGAGGAGGTGAAGTAAAGTGTTTTTTCTATGGAAATATAGGACACAAATATTGGGAATGTCCCGATAGAAAAAGGGATGGAGAAGGTGAAACTCACATTTCATAAGCACAAAGGAGAAATGTTGAGGAAGAATATGCAGAAGGTGGACGATCCTTAATGATGAGGAAAATTCTCTTGAAACCAGAGAAAGAGATGGAGAATCCAATCCAGAGGAACATTTTGTTTAGGACTGCTTGCAAGACCGAGGATAGGGTATGCAAGGTGATAGTTGCCAGTGGAAGCATAGATAACTTAGTATCCACATAAATGGTGGAGAAGTTGGCATTGGAGACAGTTTCACATCCAAGCCCATATAAAGTTTCATGGTTGCAAAAAGGACATCAGGTAACAATCACTAAACAATGTTTAGTTGAACTTAAAATAGGGGGTTATAGAGATGAGATTTTATGTGATGTTATTCCCATGGATGTATGTCATCTTTTGTTGGGTAGGTCATGGCAATATGACATAAATGTTATCCATGATGGAAGAAAGAACACTTACACCTTGGAGAAGAATGGTAGGACACATATGTTGCTGCCAATTGAATACAAGAAGGTGAAAGAAGAAGCAAGCAATACTATACTTCTCATGAGTGGGAAGGAACTTCTTGATGAAGTCAAGAAAGATCAAGAAATGAATTTTGTTGTGGTTAGAAATCCTAGAGTCCTCTTGACCAGTACCTCAATAGATGATCTACTTGAGGAAATTCAGGAACTGTTGGAGAATTTCGCTGATATAGTGGTGGACGATTTTCCTTGTTCATTGTCGCCCATCAGAAGTATAAGCCATCACATTGACCTTATACCAGGAGCGAGTTTACCAAACAAAGAAGCGTACAAATTAACGCCGAAGGAGAATGAAGAGGTTAAGAAGTAAGTCCAGGATTTGATGGACAAAGGGTTGATTAGAGAAATCTTGAGTCCATGTGTTGTACCTACAGTGTTAAGTACGAAGAAGGATGGTGGATGGAGAATGTGTACAGACTTGAGAGATATAAACAAAATCACCATCATGTATAAATTTCCTTTACCTAGGATGGACGACTTGATGGATTTCTTGAGTGGGGCAAAGTTTTTTTTCAAAAAATGATTTGAAAAGTGGATATCATCAGATTAGAATGAGGGAAGGTGATGAATGAAAGACAACATTCAAGATGAATGAAGGGATTGTCATGCCATTTGGCTTGACGAATGCGTCAAGTAATTTCATGAGATTGATGAACGAAGTCTTGAAAGATTTCATTGGAAAGTTTGTAATTGTGTATCTTGATGATATACTGATCTTCAATAAGACTGAGGAGGAGCATTTGAGACATTTAACTTCAGTAATGAGGGGGTTTCATCAAGATAAGTTGTTGATAAATCTGAAGAATTCGTCTTTCATGAAGACAAAGATTATTTATTTAGGTTATGTGATATCTCCGAATGAATTGAAGATGGATCCGGAGAAAGTAAGAGCAATCAAAGAATGGTCATTGCCAAGGGATATCTTTGAAGTCAGAATCTTCCATGGACTAGCCAAGTTTTACAGGAATTTCATCATAAATTTTAGTGTGATTTGTGCGTCAATGATGGACACAGTCAAGAAAAGACATAAATATTTTCATTGGACAAAGGAAGCAGAGAAAAGTTTCAAGTTGTTGAAAGAGAAAATAACTGAACAACTAGTTCTGGTTCTACCAGATTTCAGTAAAACATTTCAAGTGAGATGTGACGCAAGTGGATTTGCGATTGGAGTAGTATTAACTCAAGACAATAGACCAGTTGCATACTTCAGTGAGAAACTGAATGATGCCAAAATAAATTAATCCACTCATGAAAAAGAGTTTTATGCAATAATACAAGAGTTGAAGAATTGGAGGCACTACCCGGTTCCAAAAGAGTTCGTTTTGTATAGCGACAACCGGGCCTTACAGTTTATAACTAGACAAGAGAAGCTGAGCCAGAAACATGCAAAATGGGTTGAGTTCATGCAGAACTTTACTTTTGTTATAAAACACATTTTTGGAAATGATAATAAGGTTGTTGATGCATTGAGCAGGAAATGTTTGATTCTGCAGGAGTTTCGTGTGAAGACCTTAGGTTTTGATAGCCTTAAGAAAATTTATAGAGATGATTCAGATTTCAGGGATTTTTATGAGGCATGTAAGAATCTTGTTCTGAGAGACAGAAGCCAATGAACTGAATACTTGATTAAGGACGAACCATTGTTTAAAGGAAACCAGTTGTGTATCCCGAAGAGTTCTATGAGAGAAAACCTTTTGAAGGAAAAACATAGTGGGGGATTGGCTGGACATTTCGGCCATGAAAAAACATTTGTGCAATTAAACAGTTTGTATTATTGTCTGTGAATGAGAAAAAATGTGCAGATATTTGTCAAAATACAGGGTTGTATCAACCATTGCCAATATCAGAGAGGTCGTGGGATGTGGTAAGCATGGATTTTGTGTTGGGATTTCCGAGGATACAAAGGGGTTTGGGATTCCATATTTGTGGTAGTCGATAGATTTTCCAAAATGACACATTTCATTCCATGTCAGAAAACCAATATTGTTTACCCAAAATGGTTTACCCAAGAGTATTGTTTCAGACAGAGATACCAAATTTGTTGGTCATTTCTGGAGAACCCTATGGAAGAATATGGGGACAAATTTATCTTTTATCTCAGCCTATCACCCTTAGACGAATGGAAAAATAGAGGTAGTAAATCGAAGTTTAGGGGACTTATTGAGGAGTTTAGTAGCTGAACATCACAGTCAGTGGGATCAGATTCTGCCACAAGCAGAATTTGCATATAATGACTCACCTAATAGGACTACAGGAAAAATCCCATTCCAAAAAATGTATGGAATGCAACTGGGAGGAGTATCTGAGTTGAGAGACTTAGAGCATAGTGAGTTCAGGAGTGCTGGAGCGGAAGATTTTGCAGCATAAATGCAGGAGTTGCACAATAAGATTAAAGAGCGATTGCAAAGTTCCAACCAGGAATACAAGCGTAGAGCAGATCAACATAGAAGAGAGCTTCAATTTGAAGTGGGAGATTTATTCTTAGCACACCTCAGAAAAGAAAGGTTCCCAAGGGGAACATATAATAAGATGAAGATGAAAAAGATAGGGCCATGTAAAATTTTAAGGAAGTTTGAGGAAAATGCTTATGAGATAGAATTGCGAGATGATGTGGGAATATCACCCATATTCAACATAGCATTTATGTATCCTTACAGAGCAGATGAAGCAAGAGGAGAAGAGAATCAGAAGGAAATTCAGTGGTTCAAATAGATGCATGTAGCTGAAAAGACACAGATGGAAAATATCATTGATCAGAGAGTTAGAAAGAAGACCTGAAGGAAAACATATCTTGAATATTTGGGAAAATGGAAAGGACACCCGATTGAGGATGCTAGTTGGGAAAGTGAAGAATATATCTAGAAAAATGGACAAACAGTGCAGGAGCCCATGGACAAGAGTCCATGAATTTTTCAGCCAGAGGAGTATGATGCAGGAGCATCGCTAGCAAAGCAAGCATGAGTGGAGGACAACTGGATATACACCAATACACATTTTGAAGATATTTTGATTTTCAAAGGATGGCACATTAATGTAATAACTGAAAAGATATATTTTCTCTTAATTTTTTTGGGAATTGTAATGCAGATCTTGAGCATTGCTCTCATCTGCCGGTTGTAGGCATTTAATGTAATCAATCTAAGATAGTTGTAGTTTTTAATTTAGATAAGATAGCTTAAGGTAGTAGGAGGGAAAAAATCAAGAGGACTCCCTCGTAGAGTAATGGTATTATCATTCTCATTGTAATTAAGTTGTAGAGCAAGAGAGCATAGGAGAATAAAGAAGAATATAGATTGTAGAAGTGTTATGAGTAGATAGTTGTTGCTATTGAACCATTACATAAGCACTTGAATTAATATAAGAATTCTTTGATCCAATTTCATGGTGTTTTATGGTTACTATATGCATCTATTGAATGGTATGTTTACAGTTTATTTCCAGTCTCTGTTATGAATTTGTTTCAATGCTTTATATGTATAATTTCATGTGGAATGTATGAAGTCTAAGAGATAGAGAGAGTATAAGTTTCAATTGTTTCTCTTCCTGAGAATTCCTACAAGGAGTGTAGTGAAAGTCTGCAAGGAGTGCGTCCACGAGTTCTGAGTCTTACCTCGAAAAATATCAGGAGAGATAACTCTAACTTATACCATTAGGAGTGCAAGTATAGCACCGATTCATGCAAGGTGTGCACAGGCTGAGGAGAGTCTTAGAATTTTCCAACCCAAGTGAGCGGTTGAAGAACTCTGTCGCAAGGAGTGCAGAGTTGGAGTTATCAAATAATCATAGATTATTGTGAAGGCCATAGGGAGTGTGCGCAAGATTCCTTAGAATCCAGGAGTTTGCAGTGATAATTCAAGCTCATGAAGGATAGATACTCGGGGAAGTTCAAAGGAGGACGAAGGTTGAAGTCACCCTGAGGAATCAATCTTAGGAGGGATAGCGAGTCATTGATCTAAGGGAAGATCAAACCATTGATTTCTTTTGTGGGAAAGAGATCTCAGAAATCAGGAAGTCGAGAGTTGGAGGTTCGAAGGAGAGAGCCATATTCCAACATCAGGGAACGGGAAGTTCCGATTCACGGAGAGTAGATCTGGACCATTGGATGAAGGGAGATAGTGGACCATTGATATAGAACGAGTAGAACTTGGGGTTCGGGGTTCAGAAGAAAGGAGGTGAGTTAGATTTCTGCATTTGCGAAGTGCAAAGTCCCGAAGTATTTGGAGATTTGGGCCCCAATTCATAACTGGAGGTCACACCGTCGGAGGATAAAGGGGAGGAGTTAGCGTTCGCTAAGCTCTAATTCGGAGTTCGACGATTGGAAGAGTCAGGGAGACTCATAGTAGAATACTGGAGGTCGTTAAGTCATGAAGCGCCTTTTGGTTAGGCCCATGGTCACAACTAGTGGTCGCGTGGAGAGGAAACTTACTCGTAGTGCTTATTCGTGTGGGTGTAGTTTTACAAAAGGACCCGTGGATTTGTTTTCATGGAGGTTCCAGCAGGGACATGGAGAGATGCTTCAACTCGGGAATAGAGGAGGATCCATAGACCGGGAGGTCAGCATACCCTACTGATGTAGGGGCTCTGCGTCACCAAATCCGAGGCACCTTCATATTTGCTGCTAATTTAGGAAGATACAAACTAATATACACCAAGGATTGATATTATAAACCTCCACCATATAACCCTCATGACGTTCTCTTTGTCTAATGAAATCCTTCAATGACTTCAAGTGCCTCTCCACCATCCACATTGACCTTGTGTGTATAGGTCCACACAGTTCAATCTACTCAACTTGGTGTATGAGGTAGTGTTATTTCACATTGAAAAATTCTGGAGGTAGATACTTTTGCATTTCACACATTAATCGAGGAATTTCTCTCCTCCAATATTTTATATCTTCTTTATGGATTTCTTTAGATGACAACCACCTACACATGATAGAAACAAAATCACTGGTTAAAAAAAGAAGAAGTATATATATATTGCAATTAAAACATATGTCAACAAGTTCAACAACAAAGATTTTGCATATAAACCATTATTTGCCTCATGTATTTTCCAAGATCATATATAATTTGGTTTACATTGTTGTCAAAGTTGTTAGGGAGAGATAGAGGTAGAACATACTATAACCAAAAATGAATGATTATTTTTTTTGAAAAGAAAACAAAATTAAATACTAAAAAGAAGTATTACCAATACATAAATCTATCAAAATAATTACCTTAATGAAGGTATGCCAGTCATGAGTTTTCACCCCACCAAATTCACCTTTCTTCGTTAATATATTCTTTATATTTGAAGTAAATCATGTGGGAAATTTAATTTTCCGAATGACCTCTTTTACAACATTACTTTCATTCTCTACAAATAACCATGGAAGACGATGGTGTTCATTGTGATTTGAATAAATCACATTTTTCATTGCATGATTGGCTTCCTGAATGTTAGTACAAATTTTTCTTTGTAACTCCTTCCATATAAGATTATCTACAATGTTTCTATTAAAGTCTTCTCGATATGCATTGTATCAAACACATGAGCTATTTGTAGGTGCTCATAGTAGGGAAACCTACTAAATTTTATAGGGTAACTTTTCATTCATCGTGGAATCCTATTAATGCCTTGACGACATTATGAAAAATAAATGAGATTACAACAACAATTTTTAGATACAATAAACATAATTTATTACAAATTTAAATTGTAAAAAATTAATATATATGATACATATATTAATTGCTTACCTTGATGATTTCTATTATATTCCAAATTCCACAGGTGAGGTGTTATTCTTTGTGGTTTCATTCCAGTCTCTTCTTTCAAATTGAAAATATATTTTTCTGTAGTTCGATACCTATGGTTCTTAGGGAGGAAGTGCCTAAACTCATCAAACACCTCCTTTCCTAGACATATTTAACGATGATATTTCATCCTAGGACCACAAACTAGACATGCAAATTTACTCTTTGTTTGAAGAAGTGCAAGATATGGATTAATGCCAATATTATTTATATAACAAGGAATTAATATTTAAGAAACATGCATCATATTTTTATAAAATTATATACTATTAAAGTGCAATGTTATGTTACATACCACAAAAAAATGTTATCCCTAGGGAATCATGAATTGTCTAGGTAAGTATTCCATGGAATTGAAATTTATTTTTCCCTATTGGTCTAGAGATGTCATACATAGTGATGCCAACCCATAACTTTAGTAGATTGTTGAAAAGAGGCTCAATATATACATTCATATATTTCACTTGGTACTTACATAATTGGTTGAAAGTATACATAATTACTACCTTGTATATATATAAGAAATTATACAATGAATAAGACAAACAAAATGCTATGTTCAAACAAATTTTGTAAAAAAATACATTGCGGTCATTTCGTTTCCAATATATATTGTCCATAATATATAATATGATCATTCAAACATGCATCAATAACATGATAGTCCATTCCAATATTTTTCATAATGGCACAAAATCTTAGTATGTGAAAGGTAAATTCACCTAACAATATACAACATAAAAAATAACTAGTTAATGTAAATAACAATAATGATAAATATTGCATCCTTAATTTACACATTAATTGACATTACAAATAGAGAAACAAAATTGACCTTTATGTACAATATGTGACGAATTATATTACGTACCTTAGGATGTGTGTGAGGTAAGTGTTTGATAAACCATTCAATACTTTCAAGTTCATGGACAACATTATAGCAGAGATAATATTTGTTCTTGAGCCTTCAATATATAGAGTTTTTTGTTCCTTCTCAAGCAGATGTACATCATGAATATCATCAAAGTTATCCTCATAGACAAGAGAAAATATGTCCCTAATCAATCTATTTGTCCCATCATTCGACTCAACAATATTATTGGTGTCATATTCTTCCATAGGATTGAATTGATATTCAATATCCATACCATCTTCCAAAACTTGTACAACCATATTTCTACTACTACTAGGCACATTATCTCGTGCCACACACTTAGGAGGATTTATCTTTATAATTATAAACAATCAATAAAAATAGTGTATATAACAAATATTAAAATGAAATAAAAATTTATAAATATACTCAACACAAAGACATATATATTAAATAACTTGCCATGGGACAATATGTATACCCCCTTCAACAAGCCCATACCTCCAACAATGTATTTCAACTGTTTGCTTACAAGTCTTCTTCTATTAAATCCCATGCATTGATTGCAAAGGCAATAACATTTCCCATCACCCTGTGCCTCCAATGTAGCCTTTAACATAGCAAGTGCCCTTTCATTCTCTTTAGTTTTAATCCTTAGCATTGGGATTTCCTATTACAACAAAATCCAGTGAAGCAATATAAGTACAATATACGAATATATTCTTACGGTACAAATGTCATCGAATATTGACACCATATGTACTAGATAATTAAGCCATTGTTGTCATAGATTTATTAAAGGTTAATAACAATAGTCAACAATTAATCAAGAAATCAAAACCATACATTTTTACCACATAATATTCAAAGATTCACTATAAGAAAGGAATAAAATAAAACAATAAAAGAGAACTAGACCAAGACAAATTGTCTAGTCATTAAATCAGATTGAGTAGACATGTTCATACCTATTTCCTAGGAAACAATTTGTGTCCCCAAATAAAAGAGAGTCTAAGGGTTAGGGATCCAATGTGGGTATTAAAAATGAGACAAAAAAAATAAAAAAGTTACAACCTTCAAAGTACAAAATACGAGCTATGTAGATCAAGAATTGGATCTGAGGAAAGTAACACATAGAAAAAATATTAATAATTCATGCAACGAACAATCACCAGAAAACGATTTTATAACTGTCGCACCTACAAAAAAATAGTCGAAATCACTCCCCTCCATTGGAATTCTGATGAACATTGACAATGTAAACATTGACCAAGTTAATGTCCGTTAAACGGTTCTCAAATGGGCATTTGGAATTTTCTATGTGAGTCACAAGATCGACGCAAGTTCGTCGCAATATCGACTAAAGTGCATCTCTTTATCGACGAACATCCATCGCTAGATCAACGAAAGTTAGTCTCTAGATCGACAAACGAGTGTCATAAGATCAATGGAACTAGAAGTCCAATGAAATTACGATGAACATCGGGGCGCTAAAAAACAAAGGATTAAAATTTTAATCATTATGTAGTAATTTATGACGGTGTGATTAATTTTATCCTTATCGTCAAAACAATTCATCGAATATTAACCCCATATGTACTAGTGTGTTCAACAACAACCCTTCACACCAATTGAACATGGTGGGATGCAAGCACACTAGGGTTGTTTGCATATTCCATTTCGCGTCCAATTGGGTTTCTTTCGAGCCTACCACCCGGGTTATGCTAAAAATGATAGTCTTCAGGGGAAACTCTATGATATCATGAATGTGTATCTTTTTGTTTGTCCTCCTGAGTCCGTAGAAACAATAATTATTAATGTAATCCATGGTCAACCGATCATCCCCACTAGGCATACCAACCAAACTCCATGGAACTCCACGCCATGGAAATCTTGTGCAAAAATATATGTCCTCCAACTTTAGATATAACAGATTGGCCTCCACTATGAAGCATTGTTGCTCTGAGTCCCAATAATTTACCAGCTTGTCCAAAAGGTAATTTTGAGACCCCATGCACAAGAAACAAAAGAAATTCACAAAAAAAATTCCCATAGGGATTTCAGAGTTGGGGAATCTCCTTGGGTCTAAATATCATTATCCTCATGGCACCTTTCCATCCACTCAATCATTGTTACAATATCCTACAAAAATCTAATTAAAAATCTCCATCAATCTAAATTTTGAACATGTGTTGGATGCGCCCTCAAGTTTAACGCTTTTTCTCCCCTAGTCACCGATGCCCAGTTGGCACCAAGGCGGTTTGTTGTCGTTGCCACGTGTAACAAGCGATCAGTCACACGTTTCTAGTGGCCAACAAGCAACTAGTTGTGTGTTGTGTCATCTGTAACACACGATTGCATGGAGAAAAAAGGGCTTTCATGCCCCTTCCTAAAATTTTTGGCTCACAAAATGAAAAATAAAATCGATGGAAAGATATTTAGGGACACAAGGATTTACCTAGATCTGATGGATTGGAATTTCGTAGGACGGATCTCACACAATGAGCCCCCGAAGTCCAAGCTTGGAGGAGGGTTTTCCACAAATTATTTTACTTCTGTCTTTGCAAATGTGAAAATGATATTTTTACCATTGTAAGCTGTTTTTATAATTCATTGGGTGACATAAAAATCCCTTTTCACGCTAATACCAAGTAAGTGGCTTCAAGTCATTTTCCTTTTTGGATCTTATTTCATCATTTTATGCCATTTTTTTTGTTTGTTCAAATTTGAACCTAGAGTCTAGTTTACATGTGTTGATAGGATTATGGGGACTTTTTTTCTACAAAGTTGGTGACTTTCACCGAACTTGAGGTACATGTTCTCGAAATGGCATACATGGCTAGGTTTTCCCTTACGATATCATCTTGCATTATTAACTATCCATTTTGTTGTCACAATGCCTTAGGTTCGATCCCGTTAGGTTGTGACATTAGCCACTCCATTTTTGCATGTCGTAACTTGCACGATAGTGTCTACCCTCCATGGGTGCCATATTTAGCACCCTGATTTCCATTTGGTGCCCATGTTGTGATTCCTCGTAGGTTTAGGAACCATCCTATAAAGCCACCATGACTTGACGTTGAGACTCATTCTCCTCTCTTCATCTATATCCGGGGGGGGTTCTCCTAGATCATGCTTACTACTATTGTAGTAGCCTCCAATCATCAACCTCTTTGATTATTTGGCCCCCATTTTGTACCCATTTACCCATGGAGAGAACTGCTGCCAAGAGTGGACCTCACTTTCTAGTACCCATTCACATTCATGTTGCTTAGGTTGGTTCCATGTGCTTGGAACATAGAATCATGTTGTTTAGCCACTCATTCTCTCCATATGAGATAACTTTTATCCCTTTTTCATTCTCGTTAAATCATGAAAAAGGCATCAAACGAGCTCACTTTTAACTATTTTTTATGCTTCTTAAACTATGAAAAATACACCTTTAGAGTAAAATTTTATCTCTTTTTTGGACTCGTAAAAAGACACTTTTAAATATTTTTTTGGACTCAGAAAAAGAAATGAAAAAGACACCTCATGAGTATACTTTTAAATATTTTTCATACTTGTAAAAGACACCTCATGAGTATACTTTTAACTATTTTTTGGGCTCGTTAAAACTGAATGAAAAAGACACTATTGAGCACACTTTTATCTCTCTTTCACACTCGTTAAACCATTAAGGACATATTAAAAAAAAGAAAAAGAAAAAAAAGAGTGGTTTTTTTTTACCATTGGTATATTTATGAAATGACATCATTAGTCGTGGCACCCTTGAACATGACACCTATTTGAGTCATTTTCTTGTAGTTGGGTTATAGCTTTCCTAGGAGCCATATCAGTAATATGAGTCACATATACTCCTCCGATTGATTACTCTTCCAGTCATCATGGAGAGTGATTCAATGCCTCTTGTGTTTTTGCACTATATTAGTCTAGCTATGGAGTCTTGCTGAAAATTCATCATTATGTCATGCTATATGTTCAAGGGAATTTTAATCTTGAGTCAACCATCTTCTATTTTCTTTAGATTTCGAGTCGACCATCCCTGTGTAAGTTGTACTTGGTGATTACATCTCTTCACATAATCTATTGGTGTATGTTTTGTATCGATTGATGGGGAATACATTAAGGCCCTCCTTCTATGGATCTCTTCTTATCAACTTCAACAAATTATCTAGGTGAGGGATCTAGAAACCAACTAGTACTTTGGAGCTTGCAGTCCCTAGTGGAAGGCTTCCTTGTGATCGACAATGGGTTTTCCTCATTGACTCTTGATTGATTGATACTATGAGTGTTTGATATCATATCCTCTTTTCACACTCATTATATTGTACTAGATAAATTGGGGCCCATTTTCATCATTGGTGGGTTCCCTCACATCTATTAACGATATACTTAATGACTGATAATCAAACGGTTTCTACCATGATTGAAATCATCTCATATATTTTCATATTGTAGAATCGTAGGTACCTTGGGTTTGGGGCCACATCACTCCTTCATAGCACCCCTCCCAAGTTTCGATGGAGTATATCACTTATAAATGAATACTTTGAAGACTTCGGGGGCACTCTCCTCAATGCTCGTTGTCTTCTTGATGTATATGTTGTGACATAGATCCACATTGTATTTTCGCAATGCTATGATCTCGTTGATGACATGGATTCACTATGTATTCTTTCATGTCCATGGTCTTGAATTTCATTTCATGGATCCACAATGTATTGTGTTGGCGACCATGCTTTGTTTCTCTTATAAGCACGGGTATGCATACCTTGAGGATGATCTATATATATTCTTGATGTTTGATTGTAGGTACTCCTTGGCTTCTTGATCTCTTTTCTCTCTCCTAACGCTACCTCACATTAGTGACATTTTATAGTAATGTGTTTCTTCCATCCATTCCTTTCCTAACCTCACACATTAGGGGGCATATGTTGTAGCCTTAATTTCCACCCTATATTGTCAGGAAGGACATACCAAAGATGAAAACTAACACACATATTATTATTAGTATTCAATGAAGTTTCGAATATGGTCACTGGTCATTTTTCCACATAAGGGAGATAGGTTTCTAGTCATACCATGACAACTCACGACCTATCACTAGTCAACAATGTGCAAAGAGCGACCTCACCCGTAACCTTCTAGATTCAAATTTTTTTGAGGAGGAAAGTGATGGATAAATTGGTTCTTCATTGCATAAGCCTTGGAACTCACAACATTCAAGTCTCTGTTGATTTCTATAATATCTAGAATCTCTCCCAAGATTCTTCCAAGAATATATATAAGGAAGGCCAATATTGCGCATGAGGGGGATGGAGTTTGAGAGTGGTTACAATGGAAAAGAAGAGAGGGAAGATCAAGTGGATAAGGAGGAGAATTGGGATCCTGGAACTAGGAGGAATGCATAAAGACTCAAGGTAAAGAAAAATTGATGTATTTTTCCATTTTATTTATAATATATATCTATGTGTTTTTCCTCTACAAGTCTGTTGCATCTAGTTATATGTGGTAGATTTGACTTGTCCTTGAGTAGACTATATTAGATATAATTTGGTTTGTGATTTATTAACATTAGAAAGCGTGTGTATATTGGTGTTTGTTTATCACTTGTGTGCATGTAGTAGGTTGAAGGAGCTGGAGTTGGAGCTTTGGGACTACACCAGCCAAGGACATGTGAGGAAAACCTTTATTTGAAAAGGTATTCCATTCTCCTTCTCTTAGTGTAAAAGGAATGAATCTATTTAGATATAGGGAAAGACCATAACTATCTATACCCACTGTTTGTCTTGGATCGAGGGTAGATCCAAGGGATATATTTCTATCCCATTGGTAATATTTCTCCACAATAGGGGCTGATTTTAAAGTTTTTGTTGACAAAATTATGATTCTCTTAAGGCCTTTGTTGCAAAAAGTGGTGATTTTAACCCCAAAAAAAGGGTGCTACTGGTAGCACCACTTTTCAAAATGTGAGTAAATTAGCTACTAATTGTGACCTATAAAAAATGAGAACTCTTGAGGGTTCTCATCAAGTTGGTAAATGTTTTATATATCTTGATGACTTGAATGTCTACTAAAAAGTGATTGTTGACCATCTGGAACATTTGAGGCGGTTTTTTGAGAGGTGCAAAAAATGTGGCATGTTCTTCAATCTCAAGAAATCCTTCTTTGGAATGATAGATGAAAAATTATTGGGACATATAGTAGCTACACAGGGGGTCGGGATTGACCTGAAGAGGGTAGCAATAATAAATATTATCTCCCTACCCAGATATAAGAAGGCCCTTTGGTTAGTTTTTTGGAAGATGAATTTTCTCCAGAGATTCACACCCAACTCACTCAGAAAATGACCAGAATGCTTAAAAAGGATACGTATATTAAATAGTTTGATATATTTAAATATTCTTTCTCAACAATAAATAAATCCCTTGGAGAAACCCTTGTGTTAATGAGCCTTGACTACAAGAAAGACTTCATGATTTTCCTCTTTGCTTCTCAACGCACTATTGCTATAGTCCTGTTGTAAAATAATGATGAGGGACATGAGAAACCATTGAATTTTTTAGAAAACCCCTTAGAGGCATAGATTTGAAGTACAACATCAAGGAAAAATAACCCTACGCTATAGTAAAATCCCTAAAATATTTTAGAGAATAGATATTGAATCCTAAAATAGTTTCTAATGTCTCTAATATTTTAGTCAAAGACATACTCTACCAACTAGCAGTAGATGACAAAAATTCAAGAATATGACATGGTGATCAAACCCACAAAGTTTATTAAAGGCCAAGGGATGGAGAAACTAATGGATAAAACTAATGTGCTAGCAGTGGGAATAAAYATACTATAAGCCGAGGACATGGGAGACTAAGAAACATAATGGAGACCTCATATTAAGGTTTTCTATCAACAATATCCATGGTACTAGGATATAATATATTTTCTGAACACTGGCCTTTGTCCTTGTGGAATAAATAAKTCCCAAAGGAGATATTTGAGACTTAGAGTAGCTAAGTACTACATTTTTTTGGTTCAATCACATTGGAGAAACCTAGATGGATTGTTTCTTAGATGTATGTTGAAAGAGGAATCAATTTYTTTTATCAGAGACATGCTTCAAGGGATYCGATGAGACCATTTTGCAACCAGAAATACAACTYACAATATCTTAAGGATTGAATATTTTGATTCCACCCTTTCTTTGATGTTCATAAATTTGTTAGGGTCTACCACGAGTGCCAWTTTTTTTCTAGAAGACATAAAACCCTTACCTCACCTCTAATGCTAGTGCAAGTGGAAGCCCTTTTCTAGCAATGGGGTCTTGATTTCATAGGTGAGATATCCCTCCATATAGTGGCCAACATAAATGGATCCTACCAGTCACTAATTATTTTACCAAATGAGTGGAAGTCAACCCTACAAGACACACTATTGATCATGTTTTCATTAGATTCCTTGAGGAAAACATCTTATCTAGGTTTAGTTTCCCCCAAAAAATTAATTATAGAAAATGCTAGATATTTCTCCTCATTAATAATGGTATCTTTTTTCCATAAATACATGTCTTGGGCCATTCATCCACATACTACCCTACGGGAAATGGCCAAGTTGAGTCTTAAAATAATAACCTAGTGAAGATCATTAAGAAGACCATTTCAGACAATAAAATATCATGGGATTCCCAACTCAGATATGCCCTGTGGGAAGATAGGACTAGCACCAAGAAATATATAGGGAAAGCTACTTTCCATCTAGTTTATGGAATGGAGGTAGTCCTACCTACTCAGTTTGAGATTCTTGTAATGAAGTTTCTATAGGATATTGCATTTGAGCCTGATAAGGTCAAGAAAAAGATAAATCAACTCGTTGAAGTTCAAGAGAAAAGAACCTAAGTGTACAACATAACTAAAGAATATTGAGATAAGATGAATAAGATCTTCAACAAAAAGGCCAAAACCAAGAGTTTTGTGAAAGGAGACTTGATTATCATTTGGGATAAAAATCATGAAGACCCTAACATTGATGGGAAGTTCGATAGATTATGGATGGGCCCATATGTCATAGAGGAATTCTACACCAAAAATCCCAACTCTTTCCATCCGAGTATCCTGGAGGGACAATAGTTTGATTGTATTGTTAATGGAAGGTACCTGAAACACTTCTTGTAGTCCTAAGTGTAGGCCTGTGTGTAACATACCCCTTGCCTAGGTACCTAAAAAAATCATGTTATTGGGTGAATTCAAACTTTTGATACCAATTAATAAATTAAGAAGCATGCTACAAGCACACACAAAAATCAAGAAATATATTAAACTATTACATGCTCATGCAATATATAACCTTAAGCAAAAAATTCCACAAGGGAAATACATATATAAAATACAGAGAACATATAGAACAAAGAACACTTATCTTCACAAAATATTCACACCAACTGGCTGTAGACATTGGACATTCCACCCAACCTTAGGCTATGTTGCACATAAAAATTGTACAATAGGCCACCCCCAAGTTGAGGCTTGAATCCTCAAGGACAAGTTCCTAGTCTGACTCTAAGAATCACACACTAGTCAACTATCGAGCTCTCATAGTTTACTCAACCACACAACAAATCCTAGTTTTTCATCTCTCTTTCCCCCTCAGCCTGCACAACCCAAAGAAATGAATCTACTTCTCTGCATTACCATCTCTCAGGTTGTTACATTTCTTTCCAGGTCTCCAATTCTATTGGTAAGGAAATCGAAATGCTAGAAACCCCAAGGGTTCTTAGCCATGTATAGTTATTACTCAACTACCATTCTTCACATGCACACAACATTAATTTCTTGCTAGATTAACCAATAATTACATATATCCAACTAGAAATGGCTCTCTCCTCCAACAATTCATTTTCCATACCAAAACAAGAACAAAGGAAAGTAAGGATGAATGAGGAACAAAAAATGACCAAGCCCCCAACAACCAAAATCATGGTTTATATAATTACATGGAATAATGCACCACATGGCCTCCCCAAGAAGCTCACATAACCACTTTTCCCAAATTAATTTCAATATGGGTGAATAAACTACAATAAAGTGGCTTAGCCCCTTTATCCCCCTCTCTCGTGGAATAATACCCCCCTATATCTCTATCCTTGTCCATATTATAACCAATAATGGATTTTTATTATTAATATTTAAAGTTTTACATCTCTAGGATCTCGATTCTTTCAACTTTACAGGAACTCCAATCTTTCATTAAATAAATAAAAATACATTATTAATATAGGGACTCAAAACTAGGGTATTGCAATCCACTCCCCCTTATTTTGGAAATATCCTTGGTGCATATCACCTTGTAGGTGTATATATATATATAATTTTGATAAAAAAAATAAAAAATAATTGTGGGTATGCCTCCCACATTATATCTTCCAACTCCCATGTCACTTATTCAGGATTGTATCATGTCCACTAGACCTTTACCTACCCTATGGATTTCCTTTGGAGCACCATGACCTTCATTTCTAGTATATGTTATCCCCATTTTGTGAAAAACTAAGGAGATCATGTATCGAGGACCTCAGGTTGCAGATATGGAGTTTTGAGAGACTACATGACCATCAATACCCTTTTTTCACAGATGGAAAACCCACTCACCACCACAAATGCTCACAGGTTTGTAGATGAAATCCACCACACTAGCTGGCTTTTGAAAGGCAGTGGGCCTTGCTCCATGAGGTACAAGTTAGTATTATGGTGAGCATCATTTCAATATTCAATACATTTGATTATGTTGTATATTAGATTGCTCTAGACTTCATGATATATACTTGGACATTATGCCTTTTGCCTTGCTTCACCTTGGTGGTTGAGATTGTGCCCTAGTAAGTGGTCTTCTTTGGGAATGGGTTTTCTACTAGGAAATCCCTTAATGAGCCATCGTACCATTCCCGACCATACTTACCACTTTCCATGTTTATTCCCCTCCATTTCCTTATCTCTTGGGATTTTAAGGTGTATTGACTCAAGAAGGGGTTGTCCCTTATTCTATGGGAATAAGGCACTAGTGCATTTGGGTCAAATTTCGACGGTGCGTTCGACGCAATTGCCACTTTATATTTTCAGGAGAACGAAAAACAACGGACCCCCTCAAATGTCGTTTCACATGATGTCACTTTTTCGATGACATAGATTTCGTCTTTATTGCGACGTTTCATGCGGACACGTGTCATCCCAGATTTGATTGTCCAACCCCCATATAGACGTCGTAAGCCCAACGTCTGGGATGTGGCAAGAGTGATGTCTTGGACATGGCAAGAGCGACATCTGGGACGTGGCAAGAGAGACGTCTTGGACGTGGCAAGAGAGACGTCGGGGATGTGGCAAGACCAACGTCTGGGACGTGGCAAGAGCGATGTCTTGGACGTGGCAAGAGCGAAGGCTCGGAGGTGGCAAGAGAGACGACTTGGAGGTGGCAAGACCGACATTTGGGAGGTTTCAAGAGCGACGTTAAGAGGCATCAACTCCGACATGGTTTCTATGGGAGCGACACTCCAAGATGTCGCAATAGCGATTGTTTTGTATGTATTTAAAAAAAAATACAATATCAATACTGAGAGGGCTGGTACATTAACCTTTGGAGATTCCATGCGAAGGAATCAAATGGATGAGGAAAGGAAATTCTCTGTCATCCTATTTACTGCAGCCTTTATTTGATGAGCTAAAAGGAATCACTTATGTTTTTAACTTTATTTCCTTTCAACATGTCTACAGGGAGAAGAACCAAATTGTTGATGGCCTCTCAAAGGCAAGGCTTCAGATGGAATTTGGTCAATGGTTCATCCAGGCAAAGGAAGAGGGTGAGTTGAATAAGTATCACCAACCTCCCTTTCATGAACAAGGGCATATTTTGCAGACTTCTGGAAGTGACTTATAATCCTGTCTTATTGCTCTTTTAGATACTCATTTAATATGGTTGGTTATTAGGCATTGTCTTACATAAGAGGAATAAACATGGCCCTGGCAAATGTCCCTTGTGTAAAGTGAATGAGGAGAGAACCGTTGATATCATTATTATTTGTTCCTACTCATCCTATCTCTGGAAGTGGAGGCCTTAATTGGGATTAAAATGGCTTGAAGGGAAACACTATTGATGAAGGTCTGAAGCTTTGGTGTGAGAATTCAAATGTTAAAAAGGTTAAAATATTGCCTTTGATTCTGGCTTGGGCTATTTGGATCACAAGGAATGCATGTCTTTTTGAGGACATATTCATTCCACTAACCCAATGTGCATCCCAGGTTTTGAGTATTCTCATTATTTTCAGACAACAAAAGTTGGAAAAACCCGTTTGACAGATAGTTGTAGAGTATGTGGACAAGTCAAATCCATGGGATTACTTCAATGAAACCTCCTCTCAAGGGGATCCAACACAGAGTTGTTGTGTTGGAGTCACATTCTCTAAAGTTTAGAGCGGGTGTGGGTCAGGGTACAAATAATTATGCAAAGTTAATGGACTTGAAACTACTTCTCACTATGGTTGGTGAGAAAGGAATCACACCCCTACAAATCTTTGGAGATTCCATGCTTGTAATCAAATGGACGAGGAGGGGAAATTCTCTGCCATCCTATTTACTGCAGCCTTTATTTTATGAGCTAAAAGGAATCACTTGTGTTTTTAACTTTATTTCCTTTCAATGTGTCTACAGGGAGAAGAACCAAATTGTTTATGGCCTCTCAAAGGTAGGGCTTCAGATGGAATTTGATCAATGGTTCATCCAGGCAAAGGAAGAGGGTGAAAGTTTTTTTATTATCAAAGATCTGTCTTTTGAAGATGATTTTGTTCTTGAATTTGTAAGGCCGATCCTATAGTAATGGACATCATGGGTGAAAGATTTTTTTATCAAAGACCTCTCTTTTGAAGATGAAGGAAAGCAGAGAAATGATGACACTATTATGAAGACATTTCGATGGTTGTATTTTTATTTCATCTTGAAATACAAATATGTTTTTCTTTTTTCTGAGAAGAAAAAAAGGCCTACTCAGGCTGTATATTTATATATATAAATGGTTTATGTTAACTTTTGGACTTGAAAGTCCACAATGTTCCCACTCAGGCTGTATATTTATATATAAATGATTTCTGTTAACTTTTAGACTTGAAAGTCCACAACGTATTGTTGCAAATATGTTGATCCCACAACTCCTGTAACCTAAAGTTGCAAGGTACACGGCTCTACATTGTGGCTCTTCCTCAACCTACAACATTTACCTTGTCTTTAAAGGAACACAATAAGCCTTGAACTACAACTACCGATTTTTTTTCGCTTTTACATGGCTTTGAACATTCCTATAAAACCTTATGATAAGACACAAAACATGCACTACTATCCATTACCAATTACAAATTCAAACCCAGATTCTCTCCATATTTCTTGCATATGCCAAAACAAATTTTCTCCCTCAACAATTTATAGAAACGATTTTGATCATCTTTTATTCCATATTTCAATCTTATTTTTCTCACATATAAAGTGGTATAAATTTTAACAAATTTCCCACTTATCATCTCTTGAAATTGAATTAATTTCTTCTATGGAAAGATACGGTAAGCAAGCACTTCAACAAAAGAATTAACAAATGATAGCCACAAGTTGGAGATTTCACTAATAACCACTAGATGGAAGTGAACATAGCAACAAGATATTTTGCATTGAATAACAATAGTGGCATAGAACAATTTTGAATTGTAACTACATGGATTTGCAAAGTTCACATCAACAACAATGGCTTGCTGCTAATAAGCTCTATATGTGCTTTAGTGAAGATCTGCTCCTTATTATCAGAGTATCCATCAAGGATAGGCTGATCTCTGTCAACATTTTGGACAACTATCTCATCAAAGGAATGATTTTTAGAGACATCTGTTACAAGGACAAATGCATCTACTGCATTGCTGCTAATTTCTTCATCATAAGAGCAGTCAACAAAATCTGCTTTCAACACTGGAAAACTAGGAAAGGAATGATATGATTTTTCCTTGATTTCTTCAACAGAAACATTTATTTAAGCCTTACAAGCTGAGATGGTGAACAAGCGCTAGTGACACAGAAAAAACTGCATCATTCACCTAGCGACTCCGATCATGATTCAATCAAATTTGAAGACTCCACTGGAGAATGAGCTCATTTGACAGAGATATGGAAGGACACAGTGGGAAGACTAGGTACTTAAGCTTGTGTTTTCTCCAAGAAGTACTTTTCTGTTCAATCAATATCTTCTTGTCCTTTCATGAGTTTTTCAAAAGAATATTTCTTTACTTGCTGCATTCAAATGAAGACCATGAATCTACATTTGTATATCCTTCTTTAAGAAATGTAGATATATGTTCTTCTTGTACAGATGTATAGCGATATTTTCAGCAAAATAAAATATTGTGATGTTTTATGCCGATAATATCGACTTTGGATAAATTGTGGGATATATCACAATACTAGTAATATATGTAACACCAATATAAATACAAAACTTAAGCTCTCAATTGTATCATCTCATCATACCGATTCACAGTAATCGATTATTTGTCTTATGAACACAATATCTTGTGTTTCTCTTGTTCATGGGTTCATCTTCTCTTCTCTTTATGACGTGCTTATGATTCATGCTAACTTAGGGTTTATTGGTGGTTCCATTTGGTCCTCTCTTTCTTGTGATCTCAACATATTTATCAATTTCATTCTTTCATATACATGGCATTAAACTTCAATATTTCTAAGAATAGCTATATCAGTAACAAAATTCAAGAATATGCATTTAGAGTATTGAATACCTTTATTCCATGATGACCAAAAGGCCACAACACAGAGTAGATTAAAACTTCTACAGAAAAATGAGAACTTTGTTTTGCAAAGTGTACAAACCACAAGATATCAAGTACTATAAAATTTTACACCATAAGGTGTTTTCCCCTCATCTCATACGTTGCCTTATTTCATCAATTAGAATGTTATAGATCCTTTGAAACTCCAGACCATGTTATCTCATGAAGTTCCACCAACCCAACTACTTTACTTTCAAGTTTCATATCAGATCTGGTTATAGCAAAAACAACATATGACTGATATATTTAATGGTTTCGGGGCAGCTATGACTATTTGTTGTAAGCAATAACCAAAAATATAATGAAGTACATAAAATCACAACCAATAAGCATACAGAATGGCTATCATGTTAGAGTGTTTCATACTAATGAATTCACTATTTCTAGCATGGTGGAGTAGCAAAGGATTCAAGACAATGCATATAAAATTGATAGACTATTTTTCTCAATTCAATTAGCCATACAAAACCCTATCTTAGAGAGCTCAACCCATAAGATGCTCTATTTATGTTCACATATGGACTCAACAAATACAGGAATGCCCATCATGCAGTATTCCTAGAGTTATCTTAGCTCAATCAAAATAATGTCCATAATATTTTGGAGTTCCAAGTTATGAATGCATCATGCCAAATGTTCACTGAAAAAACATAAACATTCTAAAAAGTGAATTCATCTATCATTTTATGTAATATACATTCAATATAACAATAAAATATGGGGTATGACCGATGTTTGTTAACTTTGAAACTGTAGTGGGCCTGCTATTATGGTATAACAGGGTGCCACCTTATTAATAACGGCCCAAGATTAGATTACAATAATAATATTGTGGTTGCTGAGTAGGAAGGTAGGTGGGATGGAAATTGGCAATTGTCCCACAATTGACTATCAACCTCGACAAGCTATATATGTTGTAGACTATATCATGTGGGTGTCATTACCATTTCACTTTAGTGTACATTGCACTCATAGTACCGGTGTGATCCCCTTGTACATGCGGATTATGTAATTAAGAGTTATTAAGTTGGAACGTGTTTATGTTTTAAACAGTCCACCTGTGCATTGCCTTCTATCATTCCTATATTTTTAATGTGATCCTAGCCTACCCAACTCAAGGATTCCCAAATTCTAATTACAAAGTCATGTATATTAATTTAGTGTTATAATTGACCTTCCAAACTCTAGCATGTCTAATCTCTTGTTC
>ML785009.1:66699-85890 GCA_009831015.1 Picea engelmannii
TCATCACTTCACTTTATTATTTACCTTTTAAAATCCCTTAAACCACTTTGACTACTTTGACCTTTTGGGGCTTCTAGATGACATGTGAGGGTCCTCCAACTTCGGAAGGCCATAAATCTCAAACCGTGAGGAGTTATGTGACGTTCCACATACCACCAGAAATGACATGACATGTAATATCCATATATAATAGTATTGTATGAAAATATATCATAACTCATACCATTACCCATCAAACAAACTTGGGTCCATTACCCAAACCTAGGGTCTCCAACTTCTCATGACCATAACTCTCTAACCGTGAGGAGTTATGTGACATTCTACATACCACCGGAAATGGTATGACAAGAACTATACATATAGGATATTTTCCTTGACAAATTCAATGTCCTTCATATCATTATTCCACATACAAGCATGGGTCCTCCAACCATTCTTCTAGGATAACTCAATTCGTAAAGCGTCTTCCCGTGAGGGTTTTCACCATAAGGGGACAAATTTGGAGTTCATCCATTTGTGCACCTTATCAATCATGATAAAAAAATAATGAGAGCATGGTTCCTCCAACCATTCTTCTAAGATAACTCATTCCACAAAGCGTCTTCCCGTGAGGGCTTTCACCATAAGGGGACCACTTTGGAGTTCATCCATTTGTGCACCTTATCAATCATTATAAGACAATCATGAGTCATCTATACATTTTTCCAACAATGCATCATATTCCAATGAAACCACAATGATCCATATTCATCATGTATTAATGACAACTCATTGATCCACCTTCATCATATCAATGACAACTCATTGATCCGTCTTCATCTATGCATTATCATCAAGGAAAATACATATTATATTACATAAATCATCAATCACTCAATCCTTTGACATCAATCAATCACTTGACATCAATCAATCAAACCATTAGCATCAATGGCAACATGATCCAACAACGCTGCCTTCTGGTTTACCAGGAGGGCCGATAGTTTTAGAGGCTTTTGTTGGAAACCCGAAAGACATGAACCTTGGGTCAATAACTAAGATGATAGAGTAGAACCAGTAATTAGTAACCAACAAATGGTTCTGTTTCCATTGGAAGGAACATAGGAGGATTGAGTAGATGAGATAGGAGGAGCGGGAAATGAGCAAAGAAAAGAAGAGAGAAATGAGCCATTAGAAGGGGATGTTGAGACCGTGGAACCCCACAAAAGAATAAATTGAAACTTGGTTGAGAACCAAAGAGATAGAGTTTGCACAGAAAGACAATAGAAACCCTTGAATCACAACTTGCAAATATCTGGACAAATATGTGTTTACTGATTTACATGAAGTCTTTTTCTGTGATTTTCCGCATCTATTGTAGGAGTGGATACTAAGGTTGAAGGATAACCACGCAACAAACTAGATTTGATAGCTATATTGGACCCCAATATAGATTGGGCAATTACAACAAGTGAACAACAAATTCACCCATGCAGTGGACTTTTGGCTTGACAGTATTGTGGAAGGCTTCATAACAAAGTTTGTCATGGACAAAATGAAGTCATACAATGCAGTGGATCAATAATTTCTACGCAGACCTCGAGGAAGGTACATTCAATCACTGTATACTTATATTAAGATAGTGTTATATAACAAAAGGGTAATGAAAATGGAATCAAACAACTAAACTTCCCTGCATGCATGGGGGAATGGGGGAAGCACTGATAGAGTGAGGATAAATGGAAGGAGGGAAGGATAAAGGAAAGAAGGAGGAGGAACCCTTGGACCCGATCATGATGGATGATGACCAGATCAAGTGGATCTTGGCATTAATGGGAAAGACGCGTAGTGGAGCACCCTACCAATATAAGGTGAATACCAAGAAGAGAGCTATAGCCATGAGGGAAGTCTTGGTGAGTGATGAGGAAGAGGTAGAGGATCTTCGGGTTGTGGAGAATATTGAGGAAATCTTGCGTGCAACATATGAGAGGAAATTGAGAGGTCCAAGAACTGGAGGAGAAGGCAGCCATCCTATCCATATTAATGTCAGTTTGGAACCCATAAACCCATGTGAGACTAATACACCAAAGAGAATACCACCATTTAGACAACCGCAGTTCGGAGGAAGTCCAACAACAGGAAGTACATCTACACAAGGAACAACAACTGGAGGAGCCAGTTCAAGAAGCACTAGTTAAGTATCTACACCGCGCGGAGGAGGTTGTAGTTCAATATTCAGAATGGTAGGACATGATCCTACCATTAGGTTACCAAAATTTCAGGGAGAAGCAACAAAAGACCCTGAGAAGCACTTGTTCATTTGTGCAAAGATATGGGAAGAAAAATAGGTCACTGATGAAGATACAAAACTTTCATAGCTATCTATTATGCTAAGATACCACGCACTAGATTGGTACATGAGTCTAGACGCAAACAGTGCCCCTGGGACGACCAGGACACTGGAAAACATTAAGAAGTTATTGATTAATGAGTTTTAGAAGCCGAGTTCAGAGGATCAGTACATGAACGAGATGTCAAAATAAGACAGAAACCATGAGAGTCTCTATGGGAGATTGACTAGAGATTCAAGCGACTGAAGGGAAAGTTAAAATACCTCATGACCGATATGCAACATCGACACCTATTTGTCAATTCAATACTCCCACACTTAAAATACCCTTTACGACATCAGAAATTTCAAACGCAGGCAGAGGCTTTGTAGGCAGCCTTGCAACTGGAAGAAAACCAGTACCAACAGATAGACCCAACCATCAAAGAACTGAAGGAGGATTTGAAGAATCTCACGTTCCAGATGAACCAGAATAAGAATAATGACAAACGAGAAGTCATTTGGTGTACCATGTGTAGGATGGAAGGACACCACAAGAATGAATGTCCAATGTTCGCACAGTATATGGCAACAGGAATGTTGAATCCATTACCAATGGGAGGATTATGGTGCGAAATATGCAAGAAATCGGGTCACGACCCTTATCACTGCATGATGATGCAGAAATACTAGACAGTTCCAAAGAGTTCATATTCCACCTTGTGCAAGTCAATGGGCCACGATGATAAAGATTGCATAACTATGGAGTTGATGCGAGAAAGGACATCATATGCATATAGGGTACAGGCTGAAATGATGACTGGGCAAGCAGGGCCACAGTTCAATCAAGCCCCAACGCCATACAACACTATGCAACAACAGTATAATATTGCGCATCAACCATACAATAACGCTAAACCGCAGTACAACCCAGCACAACCCCAATACAATACTGCACAGTATAATCAGGAGCCTCAGTATAACGCACCGAGAGGTGTTCGAGCAGGCTATGGAGGAGGAGGACGAGCCAGAGGAGGTTTCAGATGAGGTAGAGGACCAATCACATTTCACAATTTTCAGCAATTGGGAAATAATGCAAGGGAATGCCCGCTTCCACCAACAACTTGTATGTATTGTCACTCATCGGACCACGGTACAGAGGAATGTCCGACACTACTAGTGATGATTTAGGGAAAAAGGAACCAGAAAAATCTAAATGTTCAATGGATTTCAGCCGAAGCAAGGGATGAAGGATGGAATATCAACATAGTTACTCGCGGAGGACCTAAAACAGGAATTGACACAGTTTGACACGAACCAACGCAAAACCAATGGGTAAATAAGAACACTGAACCAAGAAAGAATTTTGGTGTGCAAAAGGAAAAGGAGACCTTTAAGGAGGCCAGACAAGAATTTCAGAAGGAGGACACAACGTCGACTTCAACTACGCAACCACATAAGGAAGCACCATAATATGAGATGCCTCCATCATTGGATCATACCAACGAAATGCAGCCCATGGGACAAGTAAGTACAATCAAAGGCTTTTTGAAATCATGTGTAAAAGTATTAAGTGATCCATCATCTGTGAAAATATTGCAAAACATCCTAGAAAAGTGTAGCAAGGCAAAAGGAAAGCTAGAACCTAAAACAGTTAATCACCTACACACAAAAATAAGAACAAGTAGGGAATTTAGACTGAATTCTAACATTGGAGATTTCAATATGGGAGACATTATACTGGATCTAGGATCTGAAGTGAATGTATTACCAAAGAATACATGGAAATGCATGGGAGAGCCCACATTAGGATACTCACATGTTCATTTGAAACTAGCAAACTAGCACAGAGTCCTACCAATAGGTAGAATGAAAGGAGTGATAGTATATCTTGACGGAGTGCACACTAAAGCAGATTTCGAAGTCATTGAAATAGTGGATGACACAACACCTTACCCAACATTTCTTGGTCTGGTTTGGGCGTTTGACAACCAGGCCATAATCAATTTGAAGACTAGGAAAATGACATTTGAGTCTGGAGAATATAGGGTCATCGCGCCATTAGACCCATTAGAAGGGGAGAGGTTTGTAGAACCTACTTGCCTAGACTTAGAGGAAATCGATCAGTTGTACAGAAAAACTACACGCGATGAGGATTACGTAAACCCAACTGCAGATAGGGTGCTCAGTTGGCGGAGCATTACTTCATGTGCAATAGACTTAGACACCGGTTTAGATAATTGGAAATAGAGGCTACACGAAGTATCCACGTGAAGATGTGCAAGAATAGACCGCACAATAAGATGGATAGGCACAGAAATCAGAGAACCACCCAACTTCCACGGATCAAAGGAGTAATATTCCTCAAATAACCAGAAATAGAATTTATCACAAAAGAGCAACAACAGAATAAAAACACAGTCAAGGAACTATTTTCATGTTACCATGTACATGAGGAAGCACCAGATGAAGATGATCCGCGCTATATTCAGATCAAATAAGTAGAAGGAAAAAGATATGTGGACGACCCAACCATTGAATCAGAAGTCATTTCCACGTCAATCAAGGTAAATAAAGTTAACATCGGGACAACTGAGCAACCCAAAATGGCCATTATTGGAGATTACTGGGATGAGAAAACAGTAGTAAGTATCACAGAGTTGTTACGCGAATACAATGAACTCTTTCCCACAACATTCACAGAGATGAAGGGTATAGCCAGAAAACTAGGAGAAATGAATATACCACTCAGACCTGAAGTGAGACCTATTAGACAGTGACCCTATAGACTGAACCCCATATATAAAAAAAAAATTAAAGATGAGATCGACAAGATGCTCGAAGTTGACATCATAGAACCAGTTGAGGAGTCAGAATGGATAAGCCCGATGGTAGTACAAGACATGAAACAAGGAAGAGGGATCAGGATATGCGTTGACTTGAGGAATTTGAATGATGCATGCCTACACGACCCGCTCCCTACATCGTTCATAGATGAAGTGTTAGAGAATGTGGGAGGACATGAAACTTACTCATTCACTGATGGATTCTTGGGATACCATCAAATTAAGATATCATAGGAGGATAGACACAAGACCACGTTTGCGAAAAAATGGGGATCTTATCAATACACAGTCATGCCATTTGTACTGAAGAATGCACCAACAATATTCTCCAGAGTAGTCATTGTTGTGTTTAAGGTATTCATCCATCAATTTCTTGAAGTATACCTGGATGGTTGGACAACCTACAGCCTATTTAAAAACCATGTGGAATTTTTACGACTGATGTTAGAAAGATGCAGACAGTGCCAGATATCACTGAATATCGAGAAAAGCATATTTGGAACACTGTTTGGGATACTGTTTGGCCACATAGTATGCAAACAAGGTTTATTAGTAGATCCAACAAAGATCGCAGTCATTGTTAACTTGCCATCACCAAAAATAGTCTGTCAACTAAGAGCAACATTAGGACACATAGGATATTATAGGAAATTCATCAAAGGATATGCATAGATCACATCACCAATGTAAAATATGTTAAGGATACAAAGTTTCAGTGGAACGACGAGTGTCAACACGGTTTGGATACCTTGAAGGAAAAGATGGTTACCGTGATGATATTAGTATTTCCATACTAGGAAAAGGCATTCCATGTGCATGTAGATGCATCAACGATAGCACTCAGAGTTATCTTGGCACAGCCAGGAACATGAGACTTGGATCACCCAATAGCGTTCGCAAGCAGAAAGTTATAAGACTCAAAACACAACTATAACACGACAGAAAGAGAATACCTAGCCATGGTCTATGCACTACAAAAATTCAGACATTACTTATTGGGAAATCACTTTAAAATGTTCATAGATCACTCAGCCCTAAAATACCTCATCAACAAGCCATTGTTGGGGGAGATAATCTGTTGATGGTTACTACTATTCCAAGAATTTGACTTTGAATTAATAGTTAAACCAGGGAAATTGAATGCAGGACCTGACCACCTGTTGAGGGTCACAAATGGAGAAGAACCTACGAATTTAGAAGACAAATTTCTAGATGCATAGTTATTCTCAGTATAGTTTTTTGATGAATACTTCGTAGATATCATTCAAGACTATATCACCGCGCAGAAGAAAAACCTGGTAGTCCGTGTTGCCGACTATCAACTGATTGTCAGACAGTTATACAAAATGAGCAGAGATAGCATCTTGCGAAGATACACATTAGAGCACGAAAGACCAAGAGTCTTAGAAGAAGCTGACGAGTGAATAAAAGGAGGGCATTATGCGGGTAAAGCTACCATGCAGAAGGTATTGCACACAGGACTATGGTGGCCAATGAGTCACAGAGACTCGAAGGAGTACTGTCAAAGATGTGATGTTTGTCAAAGGGTAGGCAAACCCAACAGAAGGGACGAGATGTCGTTACGACCACAAGTAACATTATATGCATTTGAAAAGTGGGCAATAGACTTTGTGGGACCAATCAATCCACCGACAAAAAGAATAGGGGATAGGTACATTATCACTGCGATGGAATATTTAACAATATGGGCAGAATCCACACCAGTAAAAGATTGCAGTGCAGAAACAACATCAAACTTTTTTTTTGAACAAGTAATCACTCGATTCAGGTGCCCAAGAGTTTTTATGAGCGACCAAGGCACGCACTTCATAAACAACACCATCCATGTGATGACTGAAGATTTTGAAGTCCATCATCAGAAGAGCACACCATATCATCCACAGGCAAATGGCATAATGGAAGCCTTCAACAAGACTCTGGAGAACGCACTGACAAAGATTTGTAACATCAAAAAAGATGACTGGGACCTCAAAGTACCAACAATATTATGGGAATATAGGACTACATGCAAAAATTTGACAGGTCACACTCCATTTAAATTGGTTTATGGCCAAGAAGTAGTAGTGCCATAAGAATTTTTAGTACCCAGCTTGCGCGTAGCAACTATCAAACAAATCACAGAACGAGGTGCAATACAGAAGAGACTAAATAAGTTATTGACCATGGAGGAAGACCGAATATTGGCAGGATTCCATCAATAAGTGTAGAAATCAAGAGACAAAGCTTGACACGATAGACACATCAAGAAGAAAATGTTTAAGGAAGGAGATCTAGTATTGATGTATGACAACAAATCGGTACAACACCCAGGAAATATTAGAATGCATTGGTTAGGACCATACAAAGTAATATCTGTCATAGACGGAGGTGCTGTACAACTAAGAGATTTAGCAGGTGCATAACTCAGAGGAATGATCAACGAGAGCCAACTGAAGATGTACAAGGATAGTCGACCACCCACCGCGCAGTAAAAAAAATAAAAAAATAAAAAAGGAAATAAAACTAAAAAAGGCACAGTACACTAAAAGTAGAAAGGCCACATGAATTTAGAAACATGATTGTGGCAAGGACAAGAACAATGGTTACATACAAAGGGAAACAAGTGGGACAAATAAAGGAAACAAAAGCAGCATGACAGGATGACACTAGGAGAAATTAAAGAGAGGCAAGGACCGATGGGATGGCACATTAATCATTCCAACAGAACACGGGACAACAGGAGTAATGGTAAGTATGAAACCACCAAAGATGAATTGAATCCACAATTAAGATGCATTTAACCCATAACCAGGAAAGTGTACTCGACAAGCTTAATGGGAAAGCCATACAACACACGGACGCGGGAGCCCATAGTCTATTCACGAAGACAGAGTAGACAACGAGCGACAGAGGCGAAAGAAAACAAAGAGAGCTCACAGAGACCATAGAGATCGTTTGAGTCTAGAATCCATTTGATACTCACCATGATGACACCACCCAAGAAAGCAGAAGTGAGCCAGACCGCCAGACAAACTAGAGTTCAAACCAGGTCACGAGGACAAGCCGAAGAAGGTGAACAACAGTCATCAATATCGATGAAATCCCATCCCTAGAGAGGATACAAGTACAACCCACACCGATATTGGAAGAAATCCAACAGCCAACAATGGAGGCCACCAATGTAGATACGGCTGCAGCGGCACAGGAACCGCAGAACCAGGAACCATAAATCCGGAAGGAGGTGCAACCAGAGAATACAGAAGCAGCTCTAAAAGCTAATGGCATGGTGTTGAATCCGACAACAACATTGGAGCCAGATGAGTCTCAAACGACCATATTAGAACACCCAGCAGGGGAGACCGCAGACGATGTCTTGGCTTGGCCAAAATGGAATACAGAGGAACAAACAGAAGCCGTTGGAACTTCGAGCTAGCCACCACAGCAAAAGGACAAGATACATATACCAATTTCACCCCGCAAGAAACCTGCAACAAAAAATGTTCTACCACGCATACCAGTTGGGGTATAGGTAGGACCAGAGCTACTGGATCACGTCGGGAAGCTCAAATACTCAGACCATAATGTAGCATATGAAGCCAAGTTCCTGGAAATTGCGTAGAGGGTCTTTATACAGACCATAGGCACAAATCAACTTGGAGAAACGATTAACCAACCATACCAGTGGGCAATTGGGTTGGAGAAAACATGAATCTTAGGTTTGCTAAACCTACCACATTTTGGAAGAGGCTAGAATGCAACAACATGCATCAAGTAGTTGTTAGCAGTCACACATAGAGGGGACATATGGTTGGACAAACCCATCCCCATAATTGTTGACCTTATTTCGCAAATAACAGGCTTACCAATTCGAGGTATGGATCCTGCGTTGGTTCTGGATGAAAAATCCAAGGAGAAAGCGCTGGCAGAAGAAATGAAGAAGAAGTATGGCACCGCCAGGGGGACGAGAGGCATCATCATCAAACAAATCAACAATGTATCCACACAATTGAGTGCAAAAATCTTAGCCTGCAAGTTGCTAAGAAAATGCTGCAGGGAGGAAGTACCAGCTGGAGTCATTGCAGTTGCAGCCTAGTGCGCAGAAGGCGCCTCAATGAGATGGGCACCATAATTATTGAACTTATTCCTAGAGGACTGCAAGGATGCGCAAGACCTAGGCACATAGTTCCACTACTCATGGTTGCTTACTTTAATAGCCTTCATGGGATGGCAAGAACCAGGTTATGTAGTTTTTTGTACCAGACCACAACCAGCGGGAGCAAGGTATCTATTCCTGAAAGTAGGGCCGAACACCAGGCATAAGAGGGAGAATGGGATCATATTTGAAGCATACCTATGAGACATACATGAAGCCATCAACTGATTGTGGAGAATAACACCCGAGGCTATTGCGCGATATGCGAACATCGCCAATTTCTAGGCCACATGACAAGCAATGTGGATATAGGAAAGGAAGGATCCGGTTAAACAATGGCTATAGATGCGCTACTGCATTACAGAGGGTGATATTGATATGGTCATCATTGAATGGCTCGACGAATGGAATATTCCAGCCATCACCCAGGAAGTGACAAAAAGAATAACAAAAGGAGAGGCAGAGCAGGGGGAAACACAACCTCAAGAAATCCAAGTGCCCAAGCGACCAAGAACAGGCCAAGGCAAGCCAAAACAGACAGACGAAGGACCAAAGAAGATAGGTACCTAGAAGGGGAAGAAGGAGAATACACATCTGACCAAGGAACAACAGAAATAGACTGAGGGAGCACATGAGACCACCTCAAATCCCAACACACAGGAACCAGGGGGAAATAAGAGACCAATTGTTGGAGCCACCTTTTACAAGTGTTGAAATGTAATTCTTGAAATCAAAAGTTTACCCCGACATGCAAAGTGGTGATGGCCATTATATTCCTAAGTCATCGTCGCTTAACCGTTAAGCAAGTCTATCACTTTTATTACCTTGTGATATCGCGCTTAGGGAGTTACAAATCGCAAGGTTTTCAAACTTCGATTTGCGAAGTCGCGAAACGGTTTTAAAAAGTTCACCCAGGTTGGTGTCAGGGTTAAGTCACTTTAAACCCTAGTTAAGCATTGTCGGGATTTTGCAACTCGGCGATCGCTCTCTCAAAAAACTCTACCTTCGTAGCCCCGAGTCGCGAAGTCGCTATTTTTATTAATTAAGCATGGGTTAATTAAGAACTTAAGTCAGATCACGATTTTTTAACTAAATCGTGCCATCGCGATTTCGGGTATTTTGGATTCCAAGACTAGGAACGAAATTATTCGAGACGACGAATGCCAAAAAGAGGTTTCGAGGGTTGAAGGTACAAAGTTAAAGGAATTAACTAAATTAATTAATGCCTTAAAGGACCTTTAACGTACACAATCTACAGATGAGATTTTTGAATGTTTCCACATTTCTTTATTAGCACAAATCTTTTAAACATTTATGGCATTGATTTGAATCTTGATGAGTTAATGGAAAATAAGATCTCGTTTCATGCCTAAATCTTTCCATTAAACGATTTGACCATTCTGTCAGCAAGGACCCATGCAAAGTTGAAAGATTAAAGCAAGGGAGTTTCTTTTATTTGTTCAATTTTATTTCTATTTTGCACGTAGAGTTGTTTTCTTTCATCGAGATAACTTCTTTCTGTGTTTACAATTCTTACTATAGGAGATCTGAACACAGTTTTCTCTATCATGGCTCCATGAAAGTGTCCAAGGCAGCTGCCAAGAGTTCAGGTCAGGGCTCAAATGCAGTTTCCGATACTTCACCCCAAAGTATTAATACTGTCAAAACCTGAACATACATCTCCAACATTCTTTAGTTTGAATTGATAAACTGTTCAGATGATTCCAATGATAACGAGAAGGATGATTTGGCCACCAAATACAAAATCGTCATTCAATCAGAGATGCACAAAATAGCGGCAAGGCCATGGCTCCTTCCCTATTACGATATGATCAGATGGGTGCTAGACCATGTGGATATCCTGACTAGGACTATCATCAACAAACAGAAGGTGACAGTTGGGACCTTTAGACCGAAACATTTGCAGGCAATGTATCAGCTGTCACCCACACCAAACTTCGCATACAATGCTGAGTTTCTAGAAGATTTCAAGGAGAAGGAATGCGAGCAATATGGAAGAGCCTTGCCTGAGCTGATCAAGGATTGGGTTTCACATCCCGCAAAATTCAAGGCAGATTCTAATGGTATTTATTCAATCTCCACTTTAGAGCCGCCATTCAGGTATATAGCAATGATGGCCTGTAGGTTGTATGGGAGGGAGGACACCACACACATTTTTCTCCCGTGGGTGCCTCTGATTTATACAGTAGTTGAAGGTTGTTCTTTCGACTGGACCAAACTGTTGTCCGACAGTCTAACCCGTCAAATTACTGAATATCGAGCGCAAAAGGAGAGTGAGAAGACAACCTCATTTTTCATGTCAGCCTACGTCATGGAAGTTATTTGTTTCATGATGCCTTTCCCTCTAATGAGCTGGAGCTCGATTTCGTCTAATGCTGAGCCTATCCATGTCTATCACTCGAAACTTTGGGAGGATAAAGCCACATAATTCATATATGATATTTTCAATTAGGTAATGGTACCGATGCATGTCTCCATCTTCGGTAACCCACCGCCCAGGATTTCAGATAGCATCACCGCCAACTTGAGTAGTGTGGCTGACTGGCATGTAGAAGCAGAATTTTTATACATCAGGGTTTTCGGCACCTCTGTTCCCCCATATTCTCTAGCACTATTCGTTTCGGATAAGCTGGTATGCCGTGAAATCGCCAGGCAAACCGTGCTCTGTGGCATAAGCAAAGAACTTAAAGGTTTTTCAAAGAAGGTATGGCCACCCTTCCCCATTCATTTTAATACATATTCTTTATTAGATTTCGGACACGCCAAAGTTGAGGCTATGGCCTTGGAGGAATTTAAATTTGTCAACATCGAGTTCAAGAAACATGACCTACATAAGGTCGTGAGTAATCACATGGCGAGTTGTGGCCTGAAAAGATACAAGCACGAGCACTCACCTCATGACGACATCTTCCGAGGTGCGAGATCCTATGCCGAGGTCCTAAGCCAGATTCAAGCCCTATCGCCTAGGGATAGGGCCGATCTTTTCAAGTTTCAGGAACACCGACGGAGTTGCCTTCCCCTAGTTCTACAGTGTAAGAACCCACAGACTGCATATGTACAGCAAATGGAAGCCAAGGGCTCAAAATATTTGGGTCCTAACCAAGAGGAAAATCAGGAAAAGAAAAAGGAAACCAGGGACCTGGAATAGGAAGCTGAGATCCCCAACCCATCAAACAAGCCAACCACGGTTGTTACCCCAGAGAAACCATCCAAGGAAATCGACAGTCCCATCGCTTCTATCAATCCCCTACAGTTCACAAAGGGGACCCCCAACGCGGGATGGATTTTCGATAAAGAACTAACACCCATTACTGTAGAAGAATTGCCTTTGAATGAGTTCTTCTTCGATAAGAAGAGAAAGGCCATTGTGAAGCAAGAGATTTACTGAGAAGTGGGCACAATAGCCAAAAAATTCAAAATCCTAGCCGACGGGAAGGCCATAAAAAAGGCGGAATTAGCCACTCAGATAGCAGGGACATTGGGGGCTTTTTCTACAGCCAACTAATTTTCCATCGAATCTCTAAAGGAACAGTTAAATCGGAAGAACCGTTTGATCAGAACATTGGAGGCTAAGCTAGCTACAACAGAGGCAAATACCAGAGATCAGGTGAACACAGGTCTAGAGAAATCCAGAGCATCCGATCAAAAGGAAATCGAGCGGATCAGATCCGATCTCGAGCAAATACATCAGTCGGCCCAAACCAGCCAAGCACAAGTAAGCCAACAAGAAGAACTGATCATGCAGTTACAGGTAAAGTTGAATTCTGCCGAGAGCCAGGTTATAGATATCAGAATATTCAAATCCCAAGCCATTGAAATTTGAAAAAGACTATCAGTAGCCCAACAAGATTTACTTGCTAAAGTGGAGGCCATCCAAAACCATTGCAGGACCATTGACCAAGTACTGGAAGACATTTCTTTGAGAGAGAGAGAGAAGCTGGGGCAGCTCGGGTTTCTTTCCAAGAGGTTGTTATAGCCACGACGAGAAAATAAATGGTCCGTAGTTCCAGGCTTTCCATCCCAGAGAAAACCAGAGGTAATATCTTGCTGAAGGCGTGGGAGCGTAATATATCAGAAAGCAGAGAACGAGCTAAAGAAATGAGAAATTCTTGTGAAGAAAATTTTGGCTTGATAAACGAAAGTTTGTTGGATCTTGACAGGGAAAGAAGCACTGGGACACTGGGCCATATCTATATAGCCAAGCACCTACTCAATATCAAGGAGAACGAGGAAAAAGAGCAGGCATAAATATCACAGATAAGCCAGACTAATATAGTCCAAGTGGATAAATGGCTAATAAAACCAAGTGTACAGTTATGTTCTATCATCATTGAAGACCAACAAGTAGGGGGAAGGTTTCCATAGCTAGCGAAGGATTGTTACGCTTTTGAGGCAAACATCCAAGTAGAGTCTTCTAGGTTGATAGCCTAGTTGGTGGAGAGATGCGTCACTTGCACCAAGCAGGCGAAGGGGTAGGTTTCCGGTGCCAAATAATGACAAGTGTCTGCCTGTTCTATTTTTAGTACCCAAAGAGTAAAGAAAGGAAGGTGCTCTACCCGCATGAAGGAGGACAAAGACAAAGAAGCGAAACGCTTAAATTTCCCATTTTGTAACCCAAAACTCCTGGAACGATTGAGATCCGAATGTTTAGAAGTTGTATAAATAGGAATTTTTTAAGAGAGAAAAGGGCTGGACCTTTCTTGGCTGATTGTAAGAGAGACTTTCTTTCTTTTGAAAATGAATGCAAAGAAATCCGAAGATTCTTGATTCCGTGAAGACCGAGTTATGAGTTTTGTTTTCTCTATTATCTTACATTAAATTTCATTTCGCATATATTTCTGATGAATGCTTAGCTACAATTTAGTGCAAATTCTACTGTGGTGACCAATTTTTTACTCGTCTAATCGCTTGCAATTTTTCCTCTGTATCAACTATCAACAAGTATAAGACCTGTGAACTTTTTAGATCTCTATATTTTATGCTTCGTCAGATTACTTCTTTCCTTTTTCTTCTTTTGTTTACAGGGCGAGATTCTCCCTTGATAGGAGCCTCGCATTGTTGACGGCTTAATGTTTTCTCACATTTCATATATGATTCTTTAAAAATTTAACTCGATTACGAGAGAAGGCCTTTGGTTTGTGATCTACCTTTAACATTGAATTTCAAAAGTTCTCTTTTATACGGTCAAAAAATTGAAGTAGCATTTTAAACCTTGAACTTTCTTTTCATTTTCTGTTCCTCCATGACTGTGCCCTTTGCAAGACAACCCAACATTGAACCCGGTCTATCGGATCAAACCAACATCAATTTGAACCTATTTGACACCATACTTAAAACTGCCATCACTCGGGTCGAACTCGAACGTTCATGGGCCGCAATTGAACGGGATATAAGCATCCAGGAACGTTTGGAAGCAAGACAGAGACAACTTAGAAATCATCCTTAGCTTCCCTTTCTCGAAGGTTGATTTTTCCCCTTTTTATCTTTTACTCACTTTCGGATGCCTAGACCCTGTACTTTTTAGCCTTAAGTACAGAATCTGGAACAACATCTTTCCGGCGCCACTATCGGGGAATGAAGTTACGAAACCTTTTCCCTGGGAGAACGACATTTTCGCAAGTTTCTACCCTTTGATGGTGAAAAAAGTGTGAACACCTTCTAAAGGATTTTTCTTTTATCATTCACTTGGCGACTCAACATTTATGTAATATGGCATCTGGTCGAAGGAACACTAGACAAAACCCGGATGGTAAATAGACCATGGTCGTTTCTGATCCTGAAAAAATACTGAAAACAAGAGGTTCCCTTAAGCCAACCACTGTGGTCTACCAGCCTAGGTACACACAACCCAAATCTAATATTCCTTTTGAACCTCTAAATTTGCATGAATCCCCCCCTAAAACCCTCAACCCAACTTTAGCTCTCCCCGAAATTAAAAATGAAATTCATCCGACAACTTCCGGCGTACATAAAGGTGAAAATCCCTCAGTAAATTTAACAAGGATCGATATCCCACTGACTCTTCGGTTAGATTTCCTGACCTCACCGAGTCTCAAGGAGCATACCATAGACTCAGATTCTACGCCCGTGGGTTCCCCTGATTACATCTCTTGCAAGTCCGAGGAACCAATTCCTTGCATCCCTTTTCACCCTTCTTCAGTTTTCTTGTCTCTCGAAGAAGCTAAAGATTCACTTTTAATGTTCCATAGCCCTCTGTATAACACACCATTATCCTATCCAATAGTGTCGATGGCGGCCATTGGAGGGGGAGGTGGAGGGGTTTTGGGAGGAGGAGGTGGAGGGGCTCCAGGAGGAGGAGGGGGGGGCCAAGGGCCACTCCCGCCTCCCAGAGTTTTCACTAAAGTAGCTGCCAGATATGTGCCTCTGGTCCTACTTGTCCCTCTTCACAACCTTCCCAAAAAATACATGAAAAACTTACCTAAATTTACAGGGGAAGGGGACCTGACCGCGACCGAACATATAAATTTCTTTGATCAGTTCGCAGATATCCTAGGTCTCAAACATGAAGACGTATATTCAAGGTTATTTGCTTAGAATTTCGAGGGACAGGTATGAACTTGGTTTCGAAGTCTACCCCCAGGTTCAATATTATCATATGATGCCCTAGAAGACTCTTTCCTTAGACAATGGGGTGAAAGAAAGGACCATTTGTATTATTTGACCGAGTTTGGGTCTTTAAAGAAAAAAAATTCGGAAACTGTTATGGAATTCATTCAAAGGTTTAACAAGTTATACAATAAGATCTTAGTTGAAGTTAAACCATCCCAACCCACAGCCAAGGTAACCTTTGCGGGAGCCTTCGAACCCGATTTCGCACTTCTGTCGAGAGAAAGGAAAGGGGCTACCCTGACCCGAATGCAAGACGACACCATAGAGATCGAATCTAACATGATGGCTTCGAGCAAATTAAAAACAAAACTAGAAATGGGAAACCGAGAAACCAAACGTTTTAGGGAATAAGCGGGACCCTCAGGGCCTAGTAGATCCTTAGATGATAAAATGGATGATATGGCTAGGATAATTAAAGAGATATCAGATAAGATTTCCAGAATGGAGCTAGATCAATCCAAGGCAGATCCTTTCATTAAAAGGGAATTTAGAAGAAACCCCAACCCTCAAAATCAACAAAGACAGATTAAAAACAAAGACCAGAAAATCCAAACTCCTTTAAAAAATGAAAATTTTATAGGAAGAAATGACCTGCAAGATTTTGAGAATCTGGAAGAAGACATAAACAATTTGGGTGACGATTGCACACAACCTCATTTAACTAGAGAATATTATGAGAATTCCTTGAACATAGAGAAACCGTCAAATAAAGATGATGACATAAACAACACTGATGTTTCTGTCCATCAAGAAATGACCGATTCAATAATGGATGAGGTCCAACATAAGTACAACTTGAAGCCCAAAAACAAACCTGTGTCGACTCCTCAACCCAAGAAAATTCTTCCTAGAGGCGAAATATACGAGCCTGTCCCAAAGGAGACTGAGATACCTAATAGAAAAATAAAAGGGGTAGATTCACAAAATCCCAAAGAAAAAGAGGTTGAGACCCAAGCAAAAGAAATTAAGACAGCGGAAACACATATACTGGTAAATAAACTCATGGGAAATAAATTAGCAGAAACAAATAAGTTGGAAAAGAAGGAGTCTGAGGTTTCAACCAGAGAAATGGACAAAGGTAGTGGAGGTTTCAGCCTTGAAAATGAGATAAATAAGATCAAAATACCAATCCCTCTGGTCGAATTAGCAAAGAATCCTATGTATTGAAAGTAGATAACCAAAATGATAGGTTTTTTGGATCCAGAAAGTCACTCTGACGTGATAAACTTGGAATATGATAAGCCTAATATCACTTTTGGTCCACATTTCGAGGGTGCTAGAGACACCGTCGCTCCCTTCTATATTACCCTAAATGTGCATGATCGACTGCTGCATAACTGCATGCTAGATTCTGGAGCCTCACATAATGTAATGCCCAAGTCTATTATGGGCAGACTAGGCCTCGAGATCACCAGGCCTTATGGAGACCTCTACTCTTTCGATTCAAGGAGAGTTAAGTGCATTGGTATGATAAAAGATTTAGTAGTCACTCTTGCATAGGTTCCAGTGAAAAGCGTCCTGATGGATGTAGTTATCGTTGATATACCTCCGAAGTATGGCTTGCTACTATCTAGGTTGTGGGGAGCCAAAATTGGGGGGTCTCTTCAACTAGACATGACCTACACCACAATTCTTGTGTTTGGTGGGCAATTTACTCGACTATATAGAGAAACGAGGCTAGCATACACAGTGAGTGACCCACAGAATCCTAACAATTATCCTATTTATGTTGCCGATCAAGATCTAGGTAATTATATTTTGTCTTTTGATGATGGTGTAAATAGTTGTATAAAAGACAATTACATAAATGAAAATGAATCAGGAAAGATAGACGAAAATATGTATAGCACTAGAATTTGGAAAATGTTTTTTTACGGTGCCTTGTCATATGAAGGAGTAGGTGCAGGAGTATTGTTTGTAGCAACTGAAAATGAATTTGTGATTCCTTTCTCTCACAGGCTTCAGTGGGATATAGACTACACCAATAACATATGTGAGTATGAGGCCCTAGTCTTAGGGTTGGAAGCTGCCAAGAAGCTGAACATAAAAAAATTGCAAGTATACGGAGACGCAGAGTTGATAGTGAAACAAATAAATCGACAATACCAGGCCAACCACCCAAGATTGAGATCTTACAGAAATTGCACCTGGGATTTAATAGAAAATTTCTTCTCGTCGGTAAATGTTCATTTCATCCCGTGCATTGAAAACTTGCAAGCCGATTCATTAGCCAAAGCAGCCTCAACGTTTCCCCCCCCTACAACTTTCAAACTAAGGTGCCTCATAGAGGTGAGGAACAAAAATTCCATACCAAACAACATCCAACACTGGAAAGTGTTTGAGGATGACGAACAAATCAGGAAGTTCCTCGAAATGGTGGACGACTTCGTCGAAACTCACATTGACCAAGAAAACCAAAAAAACCACACATGGATCATGCAAGAGGGAGATGATCCTCAGGGGTTCCAGGAAAAGATCGCTAATCATCACATGTTATTTTTAAAGAACAATCAGATTCCAAGGGGACTAATCCCTCTGGAGAGACTGTTCGACCAAAATGATATGCCCTTAAAATCAGCTTTGCAACCCCAACCTAAAGAGGTTTAAGACTGCGACATAGGGACCGAAGAGGAGCCTAGGATAGTAAAAATATCAAAGTACCTTCCTCCCGAGGTAAAAATAAAGTATAAGGACTTACTCAGGCGGTATAAAGACGTTTTCGCTTGGTCATATGAAGAGATGAGGACCTATGACACCGCTGTGATTGAACACAAGATACCCCTAAAGCCTGGTGTCAAACCTTTTAGACAAAAACTCAGAAAAATCAACCCTATTCTATTGCCAGTGGTCAAAAGGGAAGTCAAGAAGCTCCTGGACGCAAAAATCATCGTACCACTAAGATACTCTGACTGGGTAGCGAACCTTGTCCCGGTTAGAAAGAAAAGTGGGGAGATCAGACTGTGTGTTGATTTTAGAAATCTAAATAAGTCCTCCCTCAAGGACAATTACCCTCTACCCAAAATGGATCACATTTTAAAAAAAGTAGTTGGGCCAAATAGGATGTCGATGATCGACGGGTTTTCTGGGTACAATCAAATTGCTGTCAACGAGCACGATAAAGAAAACAAAACCTTCACCACCCCTTGGGGTACATTTATGTATGAAAAAATGCCTTTTGGTTTAATGACTGCAGGTGCTACTTTTCAACGTGCTATGGATATCGCTTTCATTGA
>ML785009.1:101563-113633 GCA_009831015.1 Picea engelmannii
TTGTGTTTTACCCTAAAGTATGTGGAAAAAATATGTTAGCTACAAATAGAGATCATAAGATCTCATTTTAAACACAACTCTCCCTTGTGGAGAAGGATAATTAGCTGAAATGTTCAGCCTTCTTGGCTCTTTCTATCTCTTGTGCAATTGTTATTGTTTATCTTTTCTATTTGTGGTGAAACGTTATGTGCTATGCTTGGAGACTCTTTCTTATGCATGTGGATGGACTTAACTTGGAAGATTAAGGTTTGATCTAGCTTGTTTTTGGAATTGGTAAGGGAAAATATGCATTTTCTTGTCTTTTGTCTTGATTTTTTTTTCCATAATTATTGTTGGTTTGACCCTTGGAGGAGTATAAGGGCATACGCCCTCCCCAAGGTTTGTTCTCTTGTTTAATAAAGGTCATTTTTTTACAAGTTGTCTTGGAGAACAATAAGAGAGTAGACCCTCCAAGGTCATCTTGGTTTGTTTTGCAAACCCTAGGAAGTAAAATGGATTACACCCCTAGGGCTTTGTGGATCAAATATTTCAATCCAAATTTTTCTTCTCAAGGTCAAATATATTTTTCAAGTTTTTTCCAAGAGAACTACAAGGGCATACACCCTCTTGGCATTTCCTAGATTGACTTAGCTACACTTGGGAACTACAAGGGTGTACACCCCCAAGTGCTTAGCCAAGCCATGTTTTTAATTGACCCCATAAATCCAATAGTAAGGTACTAATCATATTTTAATTTGCAATGGAGACACAAAACATATGTCTTGACAAACGTTAAATTTCAACCTTTACAAGCTTTCTCCTTTGGATAATGATATTGAAGCTTTGGAGGTTTTTATTCCCTTAGGGTGTCTCTTTTCTTCCATAATTTATCATTGTTGTACTAACTTGTTTTCTACAACCATTAGGCTGCATAAAATCACTAACCCTAGGTGCTAATATCTCACTAACTAGCACCTAACTTTCCTCCTTTTTTAGGCCACTAATTCCACTAACTAGGGTGCACTATTTAAGCTAGTTTTGGGGATTTTTCTATGATTGATTTAGCTTCTTCATGTCATTGAATTCTACAGATATAAGGCTGTTAATTTACTGCAGAAAATAATTTTATAACAGCTTGCTTTATTCAGTCTTAAAGTTCTATGCTCAAGTTATAATTGATTACTAAATTCATTGATGATACTGCCAATTGATCTTGTGCTTTATATGCTGATTTGGATACTTTATTTGCTGATACAAAATGTCACCCACTACTGCAAATTAGGGACATAAATCTTAACTTTCTGATCCATACTAACACATAGCATTACAAGGTGTATTTTCTTGTGTTTCAAGCAGGTATAGGTGCACCGACAACTATCTCTTCACTTGGTATCCATTTACCTCTCTTCACTTACCTTTCCCAACCAATCATTTCTTCCATCACTTGACCTTCCGGGGGACTTCTCCTTACACTTCCATTCATCATTTTATTTCTCCCCAGGGTCTCTAGGATCTCCTCCCAGGAGTGACCTTATTCACCCCCTCAAGTGTGATACCTACATCGAGGTGACATGGGTGTAGGATTCCAAAAGTTGTAGCACTTGCTTTTGTGTTTGGGTCATGGTTTTCCCAACTTAAAAATTGTGCTATAACATTTTGGCACCATTGTCAGGGAGGATTTTGAATCCCCTTTGTGCCCTAAATGACACTTTTGGAAAGTCTCTTTCCCAAATCCTTCATCTCGAGATTGCTTAGCGACTCCACTCCAAGAACCTACCCTTTTCCTTTGAAAAACCTTCTTTAAAGTTTGTCTGACGACTCCACCTTTCCTGAACCCACCTTTCCACCTTTCCTAAACCCACATTTCCCCTGCTCTCCCCTTTCATCCTTTGATAATCCTTTCTCTCTCCTAGAAACTCCTTGAGGTGTTCTTCTAGTCAATGGGACTATGGCACCTGGGAATTGACCAAGACCCTCCCATCCCTCATGGAAGGACATTTTGCAGATGGAAAGGGAAAAAGATGCTAATAAAGCAGCTGAAGAGATGATGAACCAAGTAAAGTATTTATGGAATGAATCTTTCGAATACCAAGCCCTCATAGATGAAGAGATGCTTGAATAATGTGATTATGAAGAAAGACTCCAAAAAAACCTTGATAAAGCTTATCACGTTGAAGATCAAGAGGAGAACACTATGAGTTATGACCCTTTCAAGGATATTGATGACATCATGTTCCATGATCATGGAAGTGAAGAGGCCTCAGATGCAGTTAATCAACATATTAACAATTTCATATTGATTGGAAAACGTGGATGGAACATGATCCTTTTCACCTTTGATAGAGATCCCACTTACGACCTTGAGGGAAACCCTCAAACAAAGGATTGGTATCCATACATATATGACTCATATGTTTGGGATGGTGACGGTGATATGATCACATATTTGTTCCATCCTTTCGAGGATGACTTGAGGCGACGTTTAAAGGATGATTTTCAAACACCATACTTAGATTTTTATAGACACCAGGTCGTGGCTTGCCCAAAGCAATCCAAGGTCCATACTCCCAAACAGAAGTAATTTCGTGTTGATACTTTGCAAAGGGATTTGCAGAAAAAGAAGAAACATTTCTTGAGTCTGACGGAGAAGTTTTTCTCTAAGGTTGTGCCTTACCCCATTTTCTCTTGTTTGGGAAATCATAGGGATTTATTTGGATCTCTTGTCCTTTCTCAACCTTCAGGGAGAAGTGATATTATAAGTGAGGATCAAGATGAGCCATCATCTAGTCCACTCCATATATGGATGGATCGGGCTTGTGGCTATGCTTGCAAGCGAGAGTTCCAGGACAATCGAGAATGTGGTTTCTCTTTTCAACATGATTTCCTCCCTCCCACCCATCTCCATGAGTTTTATTTCATGATTTATTACATGTCTTTTTATGCTCATGATTACTATGTGCTAGACTTATCTTTGTTGTTTCACATGATTACGCTCAAGGGGAAATGTCTTTGTTTGATGATAAGGTGGTTGCACTGGTTGTACAATTTCACTTGACACCTTCGGAGCTTAATCTCCAGGGTCCTAGTACCCCAGGTAAGTAGGTAAGTCAAATTGCTTCTCTGAATTTTAATTTTGATTGCTTATTTAGTTTAGATGCATTTCATTTTGATTTTTCTCTACTTTCGCTATTGATTTCATGCTTAGTTTAGAAATTTATTGAAAAAATGTCATTTTTTATTATTATAGTTTAGTGGGTTTTAATTATGATCATATGAGCACAAGGATGAGTAAGCAATTTTTCACTTGAAAGTTTGATGTTTCCTTGTAGGCACAGGTCTACTAGGAGATGTTGAAGTTCTCATGCACTCTACAGTGAGCACGTGTCCCTAAGTCGGAGCCAAATGTTATCCCCATTTTGTGGATAACTAAGGAGATCATGTCTCGAGGCCCTCAGGTTGCAGATATAGAGTGTTGAGAGACTACATGACCACAAATACCCTTTTGCACAGATGGAAAACCCACTCACCACCACATATGGTCACAATTTTGCAGATGGCATCCATGAGGTACAAGTCAGTATTATGTTGAGCATCATTTCAATATTCAAGCCATTTGATTATGTTGTATCTTAGATTTCTCTAGAATTCATTATATATGCTTGGACATTATGCCTTTTTCCCTACTTCACCTTGGTGGTTGAAATTGTGCCCTAGTAAGTGGTATTCTTTAGGAGTGGGTTTTCTACTACGAACTCCCTTAATGAGCCATTGTACCATTCTCGGCCATACTTACCACTTTCCATCATTATTCCCCTCCATTTCCTTATCTCTTAGAATTTTTGGGTGTATTGAACCAAGAAGGGGTTGTCCCTCATTCTATGGGAAGAATGGGATAAAGGCCCGTAGGGGTTGGTGTTGGGTAAAAGAAAAAATCCTTGTATAAACCTTCTAGATGCTTCTCCCAGGGATCACCCAAGAAATCTTTAAAACACTTATCTTTGAGTAAATGGGACCCACAATATAATAAAGAATGATTAAAAGTTTGGTTGAAGGATAGGAGGTCTCATCACGAGCCGACCTATCATGTCCATGAATATCTAGTGGTATGACATTACCATCATCTGGTGATCAAACCAAGGTAATGACTCTGAGTTGCATGGGTGGGAGAAAGGGGGTCTCATCACGAGCCATCCTTCTCATTTATGTTAGGTGTTTGTGGGTGAAATTTCCATCATCTGGTCACCATGCCACGACAGTGACCTTCAACCTCTCCTTATGCTATATTGAAATAAAAAAATGAAAGAAACATAAAATGCAATTAGTGGGCTTGGAAAAAGTGCATTGCAAACGAAGCTACTACATGTTAGCACTCTGTAAATCTGTCTAGCTGGAAGGAAAAAAACAGAGGTAATTGTTTCAACCAAACTTTATGTTGGATTCTGACCCTTCCAACCAAAGAGAGCTCTCTCGAGAATATTTATATTTGGGATATTCAAAATATTTAGCGATACATGTACAGAGGTCAGATTCTGCCATGGTGCAAAATTTAAAGGTGGTAGGAAGAAACAAAAGAGCGAGGCCATTGGGAAATGGGGTTTGTTCCTAAAAAATGTGAAGAGTTATAAGCTATGTATTTCCAGAGGGAACACAGGAAAAATAGGTATGATGTTCAACCAATAAGTAATATGAGGTGGTAGAGGATATGAGAGGGAAGACTACTATCAATAAGATGTGTCTAATAGAGGGAGATTATCTTGGTGAAGTATTAGAAGAGAAAACATGAGGGTTGGCTACTACAAACAAAGCATTGATCACGAGTAAAGTCTGAAACAATAACCAAAAATACATAACAAGTATAATCGATGTAAGAAGGAACACCAACAAAAATGAATTCCTTCTATTACTCAAAGATTTTAATTTGCAGAAAACACACATTCATGAATAATGAAATACAAGAAGACACACTGAACATCAAAATCATGATGAATCTCTGTTGTCTCAGAAAAACCCTTTCTGCTTATATTAATATTTCATAAAAAATTACAAAGTTCTCCTGCTATGGGGGCAGGCCCCTCTCCGGTAAGTCCAACCATTCATTTATCTTTGTAATAGTATATATAGATAATTTACATCCGGGATTCAAAAACGAATCATTTTCCCCAAAGTTCCCAAAATAAACATCAACTACAAAGAAGGAGTAATGTGCAACAACTCCACTCCTATTTTCTAGGGGATGTTATAATAAAAAACTAACATATTCAAGATTTTAACCCGAACGCCACTTGTCTGCATCATCACAAAATTTCCTGAAAGGTACTTAATTTAGCTTGCCAATTATTTCAGGTTTGTGATCTCTTCCTTTAATGTGTCAAGCCACTCAGGCTAGTTTTCTCCAACACTTTCAACCACTTCAGCTTTAAACTCTGTCTTCTGTCTCTTTCTCCTTTTACCCTTGCCATATTGTAGGTGATATCTATCTGTGTACCCATTGATAATTAAATGCTTTATGATAGGATTTAGCCTAATTCCTTCACATGACCCTGATTCATCTGCAGGCTCTGTGTGAAATTTTGTTGCTAATATTCATGCAACACACTTTTGTTTCTTCTTCATTGATAACTTTGTTAGATTATTTGAATACCCTAGTTCGTTGAAGGTCGTTGGATCTGTCTTGTCCATTTCCTCTGGTTTCCTCAGGAGCACGAGCTTTCCTCCCTTATCTGTATAGGAATTAGACGAACGATTTGATCCATGGTTATCATGTTCTGGAATAAACGTTAAACGCCAACAACATAGCCATATCACCCATGTTTTGAATGAAAATCATCATTGAGTGCTAATCATGGGTTACTGATGGAGGTCCTTGCATGGATAATGACTTATCACGTTTGGTCATTGATTTCAAATGATGAGCCTTCGAATCATTTTTTTGGGAATGCTCACCCGACATTGCATGAATGAAAAGTACCCAAACAAGTGTCCCAAGGTGATTTGACCGGCCGTCAGCTTTCCCTTTCCACATGTGATCCTTTGATTTGACACACTCAATGATATCTTGACACGTGACATCGAGGTGAATTTGAGCGGTTTTGAGCCCAACCTCTTTTCCCCTCGATATGCATCTGGTGGCACCACGTGGCCTCAGGGAGAAACTGTGGTATTCCTATCGACCTTCTTTCAAAATATTAATCCCGATGCTAGTTCTTGGTCTGATAGGCTCCACGACCGTTGATCTGTGACATCCACGATCTACGACCCGTCGAGTCCTGTCAACTTCACCTTTCGCTATACTTAGCCTCATTCGCTAGATGTGGCCCCATCCGCTAGTCTACCTCTCCTCTATATCGATTTAGACTCCTTCTAAGTCCGAGACTTAAACTCCATATGAAATTTTTTTACAGTGATAACATGGGCTCCAACTAGGGATGATATCCTCCCTGTGAGGTAGAAAAGAACAATAGACCCTGTGCCTTATCCATTGGGGCTTCTCTTACAGTAGATGTGTATAATACCCTGACCTGGAGACTGAATTTTGTATATACTGCTAAAATCTAACTGACTACTTTATTTGGAAATCTAAACTTGAAAATGCTTGATCATCAAGATTATTCGCACCTACCTACCCTAATTGTTGAAATGAGCTTCCAATCAAATGAAATCATAATGCCAATGCAGCCATGCACGCATTTCATTTAATGTTAGGTTTCTTTGCACATGCTTTCTCCAAAGCCTATTCACTGATAACCCATCTAAGAAGTTATATATGAATTTGAATCTTAGGATTTCGAAAATATTGGGACTATTTATTTTTTCTAGCAAAACTGCAAATGGATCTTCCAATGCATGCATAAGATAATAATCATGTTTCACTTCTTCTACTGCATTCTTACTTTCATGTGATTTACCCTGCCGATTTCCATTAAGAGGCTGAAAAATCTGTTGAGACTGTTGTAAATAACAACCTTTTGAGTAAAACAATAGTGTTGGTTGAAATGAAACCTCTGGTAGAAAGCAATCCATATTTAATATCGGCGTTGATTTGTCATCATCTTCACTTCTAAGCTTACAACCCATCACAAGCTGTAAATTTTGATTGTTAAAACTCTCTATATAACATGCCACAAGGCCATAAAAACCATGAAAATTCATTTCTTCCCGATGAACAAAAATAGAAAGAAAAGCCTCTTTCATAAGTGTTTGTTGTTCTTGCTCTATTTCTTATGTTTTGAGAACATTTTCAAATGAAATGGAAGCAATAGAATTGTCTACTCTTCCATGTACATCAACAAAAACATTCATACATCCTCGAACATCTTTAAATATAACAACCAAATTATGTGTATCAAGAATATCCACTTGTTCATCAAACAATTCTGGTTTGGTTTTATTAACCTTCTGGAAATTTGCTTGTGGGCCATCATTTTGGCTTACAAATGAATGAAGGGGAATAAGTTCCTGTTCATAATATTCTTGCAAAAGCGGAAAGCTAACAGCATGAACTGTTTCACATTCCAGAGTTCTCATGGATGCTTTCTCAAAACCATGACTTTTAAATGAATCAAATAAAACAATTGCCTCTTCATTATCTTTCTGTATTTCTGATTGAAAAGTGGCATACATTGTTTTTTTACTTTCCTATAACTCTATGTCAATTGTTCGTTCACTGCTTGAAGTTTCCATTGACGGAGTTTCAAAATCCTTATTCATGTTTAGGCCACTTAGAATTCGAACAACCACATCATTCACAAGGGAAGAAAGAGAACTTTGAAACACTTCGTCTTGCTGGAAACCTTGTTGAATATCTTCATCAAGTTCAAGAGAAGGAAAAATACCTTTTACAACAATCCCTTGATCAAATTTATCTATTTGCTCATGATTTGTTTTTAACCATTCAAAGGGAGAAAAACATAGCGGGAGATAATTTTCATTTGCATGTCTACTGCTCTCTTCAAATTGAACATCATACATGGATGGTTTCTAATTAGAAACATTATTGACATTTTGTTTGAGCACTTTGAAAGAAGCAAAACATAATGGCAATATTCTTACTCCTGATTTAGAAATTTCTTCATTTCCCTTATTTATGGCAGATGCACATTTTCCCATTTCTTTAGGTTGTTGTACACACTCTTTTTCAGATTCCTCTTTGACCAATGGCTACAATTCCTTGTCAATTTGTCTCAGTGAATCAATGTGATTTGGCATCAACACACTTTCCTTTGTCTCAATGATGATTTTGGCGTTTTTTTCAACAATTTAAATGAAGAAAAACATAAAGGAAAATATTTTCCTTCAGTTGTTTCAGTACTTTCTTCTTTGTAACTGTGATATGTAGGCTGATGGATCTCACTACACTGCTAAAACTGAACCTTTTCAGGGGGAGAACATGCAGTTGGTTGTTATAATAATTCAACATCATAATCATCATTATATTCATCATATATAGGCAGATCGAAAATGTCTGCAACATTATCTAACAAGAAAAAGTTTGGGGCATCAACCTGTTCCTCAACAAGCTTATTTGTAGACTCCTCTTCTTGACTGTCTACAAATGAATATCTGAAAAATCATCTCCACACCCATCATGGGGTGGATAAAAAACTACATAAGTTCCCTCTCTTTCGATGGGTGGGATATAATCCTTTGCAAACTCATTTACATTTAAAATTTCAAGAGGGTCTATAATATCATCAATTTTATGCTCAAAATTCCAGCCAAATGTTCTTTGTTCATATTTATCCTCATATCCTGGAGGATCCAACCCATCCTTTATTATCTGTCCACATGCTAGGATATTGTATTGAATCTCCTGAGCATCATTAAACATCTACTGTAAGGTCTTAGGTCTTCTTTCCATCAGGAGGAAAGACAAATCTGGGTGGAGAGTAGTGGCATACTGGAGCATAGTAGCAGCTTCAGTGGGTTGAATTTATTTAGGAAATTCATAATAAACACTAGAAAACCTTCTATTGAAAGTGGAAACAGTCTCATTGCTTTTCCCTTTCAAGGCATAGAATTTTGTAAGTTGTAGGTCCATATATTTCTTCTTGCCCCAAAACTTCAAAAAAACACTCTTCAATTCTTCCCATGAGCTAATTGTCTCCGACTGCAAATGTTTAAACCACTCTTTTGTATCTCCTTTCAAGGATTGAGAGAAATCCCTCATACAAACATTGTCATGGTCAATCTCAAACAAATCTATAAAATGCTCAAATCCTTGGGTGTTTTTTTCAGCTGTGATGGCACCATGTTCCCCATCAAACACACGTAGGTACTCATAGTGATTTGGAGGAAAATCGTGAAGGATGTGAGGTAATTTCAATGGTATGTATCTATGCTAAGTCTTGGAAGGTATTGTATCAAATACAAGAGGTGAAATATCGACCTTGGTTTCATGAAGATCATCAACTTGGTTATGGTTATCACATGGCTCGAATGGGAGATTTTGATCAAAATCAATGATAAACTGAGGAAATATTTTCATAACTTTAAGAGGAGGATATACAATTTCAGTATTATCATGATCATCATTTGAATGCAGTAGGTAAATAAAAATTTGTTTAGAATGTTCAGGAAAGGACCAGAGGTAATTCACAACAAAAAATATAATGTCTTGAAAAAACTCAACTTTAAGTACTTGTTTTCTCCCATGATGTCCTTTCGTACCTCTTTCAAGGGCTCTCATATTCCAGTGGAGTCTCTGAATCACATTTGAATTTTGAGTGGAGTCGCCAACGATGTTTTGGAAACTAGATTCTGCATTGAGAGTGGAGTCTCCAGTGAAAATTTAAATTTTTGGATTCTTCTACCAGTGGAACCACCTTCAAACTAATTTTTTGATGTGTGGAGTCGCCAGAGCAGGAATAAAACCAATATGTGCCTAAGTTTCTACTTCTCTCAGGCCTTAGAACTCAACCATGTCATTCTTTCCCAGGGAAATTTTTTCAATTTCATCCCTGGAAATGGCGCCAGAATGTTAGCACTCTGTAAATCTGTCTGGTTGGAAGGCATACGACATAGTTAACTGTTTCAAACAAACTTTAGGTTGGATTTTGACTCTTCCAACAAGAGAGGGATCTCTCGGGCATATTTCTATTTGGGATATTCAAACGATTTAGCGATACGTGTACAGAGCTCAGATTCTGCTATGGTGCAAAATTTAAAGGTGGTAGGACGAAACAGAAGAGCAGGGCCATTGGGCAATGGGGTCCGTTCCTAAAAAATGTGAAGAGTTATAAGCTATATATTTCCAGAGGGAATAGAGGCAAAATAGGTATGGTGTTCAGCCAAATAAGTAATATGAGGTGGTAGAGGAGATGAGAGGGAAGAATATTATCAACAAGAGGCATGTAATAGAGGGTGAATCTCTTGGTGAAGAATTAGAAGAGAAAATCTGAGGGTTGGCTACTACAAACAGAGCACCGATCACAAGTGAAGTATGAAAAAGTAACCAAAAATACATAACAAGTATAATCGATGTAAGAAGGAGAACCAACAAAAATGAATTCCTTCTATTACTCAAAGATTATAATTAGCAGAAAACACACATTCATAAATAATGAAATACAAGAAGACACATTGAACATCAAAACCGTGATGAATCTCGACTGTCTCAGAAAAACCCTTTCTGCTTATATTAAGATTTCATAAAAAAATACAAAGTTCACCTGCTACGAGGGAAGGCCCCTCTTCGGTAAGTCCAACCATTCATTTATCTTTGTAATAGTATATATATAGAATTTACATCCAGGATTAAAAAATGAATCATTTTCCCCAAAGTTCCAAAAATAGACATCAACTACAAAGAAGGAGTTACGTACAACAATTGCATTCCCGTTTTCTAGGGGACATTATAATAAAAAACTGACATATTCAAGATTTTACCCCGAACGCCACTTGTCTGCATCATCGCAAAAATTTCTGAAAGATACTTAATTTAGCTTGCCAATTATTTTAGGTTTGCAATATTTTCCTTTAAAGTGTCAAGTCAATCAAGTTGGTTTTGTCCAACACTTTCAACCACTTCAGCTTTAACCTTTGTCTTATGTCGCTTTCTCCTTTTACCCTTGCCATCTTGCAGGTGATATCCGTCTGCGTACCCATTGATAATTAAATTCTTCATGATAGGATTTAGCCTAATTCCTTCACCTGACCCTCGTTCATCTGTAGGCTCTATGTGAAATTTCATTGCTAATATTTGTGCAACAAGATTTTCTTTCTTCTTCATTGATAACTTTGTCATATTATTTGAATACCCTGGTTCGTTAAAGCCGTTGGATTGGTCTTCTCCATTTCCTCTGGTTTTCTCGGGAGCACGATCTTTCCTCCCTTATCTGTACAAGAATTAGACGAATGATTTGATCCATGGTTATCATGTTCTGGAATAAATGTTAAACACCAACAATAGAGCCATATCACCCATGTTTTGAATGACAATTGTCATTGAGTTCTAATTATGGGTTACTAACGAAGGTACTTGCATGGATACCGTCTTATCACGTTCGATCATTGATTTCAAATGATGAGCCTTCGAATCAATTTTTTGGCGATGCTCACCCGACATCGCACAAACGAAAAGTACCCAAACAAGTGTCCCAAGGTGATTTCACCGACCATCATCTTTCCCTTTCCACATGAAATCCTTTGATTTGACACATTCAATGATATCTTGACATGTGACATCTGAGCGAATTTGAGTGGTTTCGAGCCCAACCGCTTTTCCCCCCGATATGCATTCGGTGGCACCATGTGGCCTCGAGGTGAAACCGTGGTATTCCTATCAGCCCTCTTTCAAAATATTAACCCTCATGCTAGTTCTTGGCCCGATAGGCTCCACGATTGTTGATTTGTAGTGTCTGTGATCTATGACCCGCTAAGTCCCTTCAACTTCACCTTCCGCTATACTTATCCTTGTTCGCTAGTATACCACTCCTCTATACCAATTTAGCCTCTTGCTAAGTCCGAGATTTAGACTCCATATGAATTTTTTTTATAGTGATAACACCACACACACTCTACAAAGGGACCCATGAATGAGACACTACAACCCCTTATATGTCATGAGCCCTATTCCCATTGAGTCTTGACCCCA
>ML785009.1:125502-143518 GCA_009831015.1 Picea engelmannii
TCACTCCTAAGAAACGTTGGGTTATGTTATGTTATGATACACATTTCTAAATACAATTTGTTGTTGCGTTATGTTACTTTACTGTCATCTGATTTGAGTTAGTTTTCTGAGTAAATGGAGCGTGAAGTATACACAGTGTTTGCATAGAATGATATAAGTAGTTCTGGTCCTTCCTTTCGGTGTTTGTACCTTTTGGTTGGGCCCGCCAAACAGGTTCAAGTCGCTACTTTTCTCTGCATTAGATTTAGTTTATCTCAGTATCGGAGTATTTGCATGCATGTTAGTTTATTGCATTTTGGAATTAACTTGTTCAGATTCTTCCTTGATTATTCTTCAACTGTATCGTTTCCATCATATTAATATCTTTTATGTTGATGAGTATTGAAAGCATGGTTGATTCATGTAGAGTTTAGAGCATGAACTAGGTTTTCTTTGTTTCCAGTTTTCAATCTGAACATAACTTAGAGTTTGAATGTACTTTGTTTTGGTTAGGATAGTTAGTTACTCTGTTTTGTTAGATAGTGAGGCTACTCTGCTTAGTTAGGATAGTTAGGTTGCAACTGAATTAGAGGAAGCTTCCGGTACTAGTAGGGTAAGTAGGATATTTCTTTGTTTTCCTGTGGATAGATTTAAATCTATTTTTCAATGTTTAGATTAAAAGAACTCCAGGAAATAATCTTTCTATTATGGCTTAGATAGAAATAGCGATGATTAGATGATTCAAGAGAATATTAGATAGTCGTGTGAAATTACATTAGAGTAGAAATAGAAGCACCTGCACTGAGGCATAGGACTGTTTTCTGTTGATGACTTAAATAGGAGATGATAAGTTTCAGGATAGTCATTAGGATTCAGTTTCTAAGAGTGAGTTTGTGTTTTCTTCTTAAGATAGTCTTTAGATAGAGATTAGAATCTTACCCACACATACAGTGTAGAAGCTCTAAGTTTACGTGCCCTGGTTTGACAATTCAGTGTTTCAGGTCATTAAAATATTTAATATCGTAGCCTGACAAGGACCTATTTGGTGGACAATTTTGGGAGAACAAGCCTAGCTTGGGATTCCATGGGGATACAATCCCATTGGTTGGATACAGGGCCCTACATGCTGGATGAGAAAGATCGGACTTGGAAGGCCTTGATGATGACTTAGACAACATAGCCCATCCCTCACTTGCCAAAACATTTTCCCAAGAGCAGAAAAACATCCTCTTTTTGAGCATGACATCATGTGTTGGAGGCTAGGGCATGGTGGTGAGATGATACACTTTGACACTTGGAAATTTTGAGGGGTTTTAGGTCTTGAACTTGAAGGAATATGTTTGGATGCTTGACACATGGCTTTGGAAAGCCTAGACACCCTCCTCCTACACCAACAACTTGCTCCTAATTCCAAAATGTACCCTAAAGGGGTGACGTCATTCTAAATTAGGGTTTGATTTGTGCAAAAGTGAAATTTTAAAGGAATTGTTTTGTAAAAGGGGTAATATTAGGGTTGTTAACCCCTAATCTTGTGTTTTAACCTAAAGTATGTGGAAAAACTATGTTAGCTACAAATATAGATTATAATATCTCATTTTAAACACAACTATCCCTTGTGGAGAAGGATACTTAGCTGAAAGTTTTGACCCTCTTGGCTCTTTCTATCTCTTGTGAAATTGTTATGGTTTATCTTTTCTATTGGTGGTGAAAAGTGATGCACTATGCTTGGAGACTCTTTCTTATGCATGTGGATGGACTTAACTTGGAATATTAGGGTTTGATCTATCTTGTTTGTGGAATTGGTAAGGGAAAATTTGCATTTATTTATCTTTTTTCTGGATTTTTTTTAATAATTATTGTAGGTTAGACCCTTGGAGGAGTATAAGGGCATACACCTTCCCCAAGGTTTGTTCTCTTGCTTAAGAAAGGTCAATTTTTTACAAGTTTTCATGGAGAACTACAATAGCGTACACCCTCCAAGGTCATCTTGGTTTGTTTTTCAAACCCTAGGAAGTAAAAGGGCTTACACCCCTAGGGATTTGGGGATAAAAAATTTCTATCCAAGTTTTGCTTCTCAAGGTCAAATATATTTTTCAAGTTTTTTCCAAGAGAAGTACAAGGGTGTACACCCTCTTAGAATTTCCTAGATTGAATTAGCTACACTTGGGAACTACAAGGGTGTACACCCCCATGTGCTTAACCATGCCATATTTTTAATTGACTCCATAAACCCAATATTAAGGCACTAATCATATTTTAATTTGCATTGGAGATACAAAACATTTTCCTCGACAAACATGAAATTTCAACCTTTGCAAGCTTTCTCCTTTGGATAATGATCTTGATGCCTTGGGGGTTTTTCTTCCTTTAGGGCATCCCTTTTCTTCCATAATTTCTCATTTATGTACTAAATTTTTTTCTACAGCCATTAGCCTGTAGAAAATCACTAACCCTAGGTGCTAATATCTCACTAACTAGCCCCTGACTTTCCTCCTTTTTTAGGCCACTAATTCCACTAACTAGGGTGCACTGTTTAAGCTAGTTTTGGGGATTTTTCTATAGTTGATTGATCTATTGTATGTAATTGAATTCTACAGCCATAAGGCTGATAATTTACTATAGAAAATAATTTTATAACAACTTGCTTTATTTAGTCTTAAAGTGCTATGCTCAAGCTATAATTCATTGATGATATTTCCAATTGATCTTGTGCTTTATATGCTAATTTGGATACTTTAGTTTCTTATATAAATTTTCATCCACTACTGCAAGTTAGGGACATCAATATCAACTTGTTTATCCATTCTAACACATATCATTGCAAGTTTTCTTTTCTTGTGTTTCAAGCAGTTATAGGTGCACCAACAACTATCTCTTCACTCGGTATCCATTTACCTCTCTTCACTTACCTTTCCCAACCAATCATTTATTCCATCACTTGACCTTTCGGGGGAATTCTCCTTACACTTACATTCATCCTTTTATTTCCCCCAAGGGTCTCTAGGATTGCCTCCTAGGAGTGACCTTAGTCGCCCCCTCAAGTGGGGGACCTACATCGAGGTGACATTGGGTGTAGGATTCCCAAAGTTGTAGCACTTTCTTTTGTGGTTGGGTTGGGATTTCCCAACCTAAAAATTTTGTTATAATAGTATACACACTGGGTGTACCCAGAAGTCTCTTTCTAGCTCCACCTAAATCAAGGTTTAATCAATTACATGGTTAGGATCATGCACATACTTTTTCTACAAAGATCCATGAAATACATTATGCACATTCATGGAAGCATGCAATGCAAACATGTATGCAACTATTCCTATTTTTTCCAATATTTCAAATGTATCATATCATTTGGTTGCTATCTTGGTACATATTCCCAATTTCAATGAGCTCTTATTGAGATTCACTTTCAAAATACACGCTCTCCCACTTTAAATTCTCTGGATATATTTCTCTTATTTGCATAACTCTTTTAACTATCTTGTGTTGCTTTTAAATTCTACTTAATTTTAACCATATTCTCTTCCATGTCCTTGATAAATTCTAGCCTAAGTACTACTTTGTCTTCTAGGTTGTCCCAACTGATAGAATTTTTCATTTTCTACCATACAAAGCTTCAAATGGGCTCATATTTAATGAATCTTGATACCCATTCTTGTAGGAAAACTCAACCAAATGTAAACAATCTTCCCACTTATATGGTTTATCCATCACATACATTCTTAACATGTCTTCAATCACTTGGTTGACTCTCTATCTACCCATGTAACTGTGGATGGTATTTTGTACTAAAATTTAGATTTGTACCAAATCCCTTAAACAATTCTCTCCAAAATTTTGAAGTAAACTTTGATTTTTTTTTATTTTTTTTTACCTGAAACAATTTCCTTAGGTACTCCATGCAACCTAGCAATTTTGTTCATGTAAATTCCTGCAATATTGGTTTCCTTATCAATCATCTTGTATGGAATAAAATGAGAAACCTTTGTTAGTTTATCTATCACTACCATTATTTAATCATGTCTTTTTTCTATCCTGGGAAATTTAGTGATAAAATCAATGGTTACCACTTTCCGTTTCCACTTTGATATTGGCAATGAATATATAAAACATGTTGGGTGTCTATGCTTAGCCTCCACTCTTTGCCATTCCATGCACCTAACAAAGTAATCGACAACATACTTCTTCGTTTATGGCCAAAAGTATTGGATTCTTATTGTTGCAATTTTTTTTCTCGTAACCATGATGTCCGACATATGGAACATTATGAATTTCTTTTAACACCAACTTCCTTAGTTCTCCAGAATTAGGAACACAAATTATGTTTTTATGCATAAGTAATCCATCTTATTTCATCTTATACTCTTTAAATTTATGTTGTACATCTTCTTTTTGTAGGATTTATTTTACCTATAGGTAATTGTGGTCTGTAATAGTAGCATATAAAAATATTTTCTTTAAATCTGAGCTATGCATACTATGTAGCATCCATGATATGTACCTTTTTGTTGAGTGCATCAACAAATTTATTTTATTTTCCTTTGATATGCTTGATTTCAAAGTCATACTCATTTAAAAATTCCATCCATCTTGTTTTCCTAGCATTTAAAGTTGGTTGTTCAAACATATATTTCATATCACCGTGGTCTATCCTCAATACAAATTTCTTCCCCATTAAGTAATTCCTCCACATATTCAATGGATGAACTATGGCATCAAGTTCCAAATTATGTCTGGAATAATTCCTCTCATGTTATTTAATCTTTTGGTACTCATAACTAATTACATGTCCATTCTAAGTGAGGACTCCACCAAGTCCTTCTTTACATGCATCTTTGCATACCACAAAATTTTCATTTGGATCAAGAATCTTCAAAATAGGTGCATTAGTAAGTAACTCTTTCAATAAATGAAAAAAATATTCACTCTGTTGTCCATTCAAACTTAGTTCCCTTATTTTGTAAATAAGTGATGGGTTGAGAAATCTTAGAGAAATCTGCTATAAACATTCTATAGTATATGGTTAATCCCATAAAACATCTAAATTTTGAAACATTATTTGGTGTTGGCCATCCTCTAATCACTTCAATATTCTTTGGATCTACTACTATAACTTCATTTAAAATGATGTGCCCCAATGGATATGATTTTGGTACAAAGAGCACTTGCTTAACTTGGAATGCAACTAATGTTCTCTTAAGACTTGCGACACCATTCTCAAGTTTTGTTCATGTTCTTCCTTGGGCTTGGAATAAATAATTATGTCATCCAAGAATAAAATAAAAAATGTATCTAGATAGTTTCTGAATATGCCATTCATTAAGCACATAAAGACAATTGGTGCATTGGTCAATCCAAATGGCACTACTAGAAATTCATAATCCCGATACCTAGTTCTAAAACTTGTCTTAATCATGTATTCTTCCTTGATTCTCACTTGGTGATATTGATCTCAAGTCTATCTTTGAAAATATATTTTCTCGTCTTATTTGATTAAATATGTCATCAATTTGGGTTAGAGGGTATTTTTTCTTCACAGTTCCTTTATTCATTTATCTAAAGTAAATACATAGCCTCAATGTTCCATCCTTTTTCACAAAAAGTACTAGTGCTCCTCAAGGTGAAACACCTTGGCGTATGTACCCTTTATTCAACAATTCTTCTAATTGTATTTGTAATTCTTTTAAATGTGGAATACTCATTATGTATGAAGTATTTGATATCGAGGCAACTCCAGGTACTAAACCAATAGAGAAATTTATATCCCTCTTTGGTGAAATCCTAGTATTTCTTTGAATACATCCTCAAACTCTTTCAATACTGAAAATTATGCAAGACTTGGCCCTTTGGTCTTGTTTGGATCCTCCACGTGAGATGCATATAATTGGCATCCTTTTTAGAAACACCTCTTTAGCTGTAAGCATGAAATATCCATTATATAAATGGGTCTTGGAATTCCTTGCACAATGTTATGCTTTCCTTATTCATCAAAACAAGTTAATGTCTTGTTATGGAAATCTAGGAAAACATGATGCTCGTCCAACTATTACGTTCAAATTAGGATATCATAAGATCCTAATGGTAGGATATTAATATCAACATTGGTATTCACTCATTCATATATATTGGACAACCTATGACAACTTCATTGATCCTTCGTTTGGTTCCAGTGTCTAGATGAACCAACCATGATTTTTCAAGCTTACTTTCCATCAAATGAAATCTGTCCACTACTTTAGGATCAATGTAACTACGGCTTGCTTATGAATCAATTAAAATACCAACATGTTGGTTTACAAGATGACCTTCCAACTAAATCATATGGGATTGATTCTATACTTGTCGATCTTGTACGAATGCATATATCCTTGGGATATTTCTGCCCATATCTTCCACTGTAGTATCCTCTTGAATGTTGTGTTATGTCCTCAGTTTGTCTTCTTTGTCAGGGAAATATTTGTACATGTGATCTTCTTTACATCCATAACATTTGATTGGTATCCTTCCCCTTTTTACCAATGAGTCTTACATATTGGATTCATTCTTAGTAGGTTGATTTTATTGATATGTTTTAGGATTGTTTGTAATAAAGGGAGGTTTGAATCCCTTCCTTCTTTGATATAATTTCTCCTTCTTATCCTTCCAATACTTCTCAAAATTCTCGCTTCATTTTCCTTTCTCACATAGGTACTTGGCCTTTTTGATGGTCTCGGCCAAAGTTTTGGGTTCATCAAATTGAATTTATATTTATAGAAAGATGGTAGTCCACTTAGAAACCTCTATATTTTCACCTTGTCCTCTTTTATAAAAACCACATACCTTAGAAACTCCAAGAACTTGTTTTCATATTCTTCCATGGTCATTCTCCCCAAATTGAGTTTAAAGAACTCCTACATCTTCTTGTCATAATCGTGATCCGAAAGATAATTATTTTGGAAGTGTTTCTTGAATTGATTCCAAGAAATCCTTTTCTCATCAATGTGCTTGACTTGTTTCAATTGATCCCACCACATAGAACTTTTCCATGAAAATGGTATATAGAAATCCTATCTTCTAGATTAGATGAGTAGCTATGAAACTAAAAATATTTTATGATTCCAAGCAACCAAGTTTCAACATCATCTCCCCTTTTATTTTCACTGTCAAAATTTGGTGGCTTAAGCTTTCTAATCTCTCCTTGCAAGTTGTCCAACTCATATATTCTTATTTGATGCCTAATAGGAGACACTTATGGGATGCTCTTTGACTCTTTAGATGCATAACTCTTCCTAGATGAGCGAGTAGGTGAGTAATGATGTATTTGATATATGCTAGAACTTATTAAGTGATTGGGTCCTCTATAGTTATGTCTCCTTGCATGAGGTCTTCCTTCTTCCTCATGTATTGAGCTTGACCCATTCTTCATTTGTCTCTGCAATTGGTTTAGGATTTGCAACAACGGAGTATTTATTTGATTTTACTTCTCCTGCGCCCTTATGATTATTTCATTATCATCTCTATAAATCCACACTTCCACTCTCAAAATCCTCACAGTCTCTACCAATTCAACTGTCTCCACCTTGCTCCTATGTCCATTATATTCAGTCTCCTCATTACCAAAAATGATATTTAGGACTTTGGATTCTGCCTCATGACTATAGGTTCTTTGTGCTTCCTCCATGTATCTGAATTGCAATCTCGAGATTGAATTAATCTTCTTATATCCCTAATTCTACAAAATGTGTAAGAAACTATTTTTGTTCGAATTATGCAAATTATAATTTTTTTGTCAATTAATGCTATATGTCCTTCTTCTTAATTAATGAAGAATCCTATCAAACTTCTCCAAATTCAAATCTTTCAATATTATTGTCCTATGAATCAAATTTAAAATGACTATTCTTATTCCTTGATTCTATCTCTAAGATGAAAGTTATGACTTTCTCGAAAAACCATTTTCACCCCATTTATGCACTTTCTGCACTGGTGCAATTTGACTAGGAAGCCAACTTTTGTCAATTGCAGAAGAAAATATGTCAGGAACCAAGAAAAATTATATATTGAGAAATAAAAATATTCATGATGGTGAAGAAATAAAAACTTTCAGATTATTAATCTGTTTCCCTAGTAAGATTCTACAACAATTTAGAATTTACAACTTTGTCCTTTTTACAATTTCTCCAGACTTGGAATTTCAACAAAATTGACTATCTCCCACACTGTGCACTTCTAGAAAATATCAGTAAAGAAAAATTGTCTAGATTCATGAGTACATAAAATGTTGAGTAAATTAATTTTTCCATTTTTGTGATTCAGAGTCCCTTTTCCTCCTCTGAAAATCTCAAAAATCCTGAAAAAGTGGCTTGGAATAGTGGATTTTGGCATGTTTCAACATCCTCCTGCAAAACCCCTTATAATCTGGCCAAACTCTCCATTGGGTATTTTCATGTCTTCTTTCTTGAAACCTTGTAAAATTTTCATCAGAAACAGAATCTATGTCAAAGAGTACCACTCTAATCTTAAAAAACCATTAAGTTGCAAGTTTTGGAGAATCAGTACAAAATTGAACAATGACCCTCATTGACACTTATGTAGCTCTCCTCACTGTGGACATTCCCAATTATTTTTTATCTCAATCTGGGTTATTATGCTACTGTTATCGCCAAAATATGATTTTGGCTCCAAAGATTTTTTTTAACATAGGATATCATCTGCATATGTGGCATTTGTTGATGTGGCACCTTGGGTCCACATGTCACTTTGAGAGGATTCCATGTCACCACTCTAGCCACCCTAGCCCTACTTCATCATCCTTTATCATCATCCTCCTTTCTCCCTTACCTTTTCATACCATTTTTCCTTTTACTTTTATGCTTCAATATAAAAAAATATTACATTTGGGCCCCACATGTACCGGTTTCCAACTGGAACCATCACATTAGCGCATGCTATTGGTGGGCCCCCATCCACACCTTTACCTTCGGCACACAACATGCTTGATCCCTAGATTGGATGATGAAGATCGAGGGTAGATTGATGGTTGATATTTATATTGGGATTTTTAGTGGGAGGGAGGTTAATGACACAAAAGGGATTGATACCACCATACCACCCTCTACCTACATGTTGAACTCTCGTTCCACTTGGGAAATTTTACAACTCTACAAAACACCCTCCAAAAGGTCTGATACAACTTATGGTATTGGCTATGATACCCTATCTATCATGGATCCTATGTCACCTTTCGATATTTCCACCCCACTATTGTGGCCTATCACCATCACCATGTCACTTGACATGTGGCCACCACGTCTATAAGTACGAAATTTTTTCATTTTTTTCCAAAATTCTCAAAAATTATATTTTCAAGAAATATTTTTTGGCCACCTGACCACCCTCTAGCTCGACCTCTTCTAAAATAATTATAGTTTGTCCCATGTGTCAACCCATATTTCCCAAGTGCTGCATCTGACGCTATGATACCAATATGTAACTTACCCCTTTCCCGGTTACCTAAAAATTTTACATTTTGTGGTGAAGTCAAACTTCTGATACTAATTAATAAATCATGAAGCATGATGCAAGAACATGCAACAATTAAGAAACATATTAAAATATTACATGTCATGCAATATACAACCTTAAGAAATAATATGACACTAGAAATACATATATAAAATACATAGAACACATAGAGAAAATAAAACTTATCCTCACAAAAGATTCACACTGTCAGTTGCAGACGTTGGATGTTCCACCCAACCTTAGGCTCTGTTGCACATAAAGTCTCTACAACAAAACATCCCTAATCTGAGGTTGTGAATCTGTTATCCCCATTTTGTGGATAACTAAGGAGATTATGTCTCGAGGCCCTCAGGTTGCATATATGGAGTGTCGAGAAACTACACGACCATCAATATCCTTTTTCATAGTTGAAGACCCTTCTCACCACCACAAAGGTCGCAGATTTTCAGATGGAATCTAGCACATCAAATGGATTCTGGAAGGAAATGGGCCTTACTCCATGAGGTACAAGTCAGTATTATGGTGAAAATAATTTCAATATTTAAGGCATTTAAGTATGTTGTATCTTAGATTGCTCTAGATTTCATGATATATGCTTGGACATTATGTATTTTTCCTTGCTTCACCTTGGTGGTTGACATTGTTCCCTAGTAAGTGGTCTTCCTTGCGGATGGGTTTGCTAATAGGAACTCCCTTGAAGATCCATCGTACCATTCCCGACCATACTTACCACTTTCCATCACTATTTCACCCCATTTCCTTATCTCTTGGGATTTTAGGGTGTATTGACCCAAGAAGGGGTTGTCCCTCATTATATGGGAAGAAGGGGATGCAGACCTAGAGGGATTGATTTTGGGTAAAATATAAAAGCATGTGTATGAAACTTCTAGATGCTTCGCCTAGGGATTTCCCAAGAAAGAAATGAAACACTTATCTTTGAGAAAAGGAGGACCCACAAGAAATTATTATTAAGAAATGCTTAAAAGGTTAGTTGGAGGATAGGAGGTCTCATCATGAGATGACCTATCATGTCTATGGATATTTAGTGGTATGAAATTACCATCATCTCGTCACCAAGCCAGGGTAATAGCTCTCAGTTGCATGGCTGAGAGAAAGGGGGTCTCATCATGAGCCAACCTTCTCATTTCTACTAGGTATTTCTGGGTGACACTGACATTGTATGGACACCACGCCAGGGCAGTGGCCTTCAACTTGAAATTTATGAAAGAAACAAAGTATGGAAAAATAACGGGCTTGGAAAAATTGCATTGCAAATGAAGGTACTACACACCCTATACAAAGGCACCCATGAATGAGACACTACAACCCTTTGTATGTCATGAACCCCATGCCTATTGAGTTTTGAACCTAACCACTTCATTCACTTTACATGGCTTAGAGAGGGATATCTTGGAAAATCTCCTTGACCCAAGGAAAGATCTACCCAATAGGACACCTCATCAAACCTCCCATATTCAAGCTTGACAAGTCACATAATGTATTTGAGCACTTAATTGTTTGACATAGTAATATTTGATGCACATGATTAGGTGGCTCATATAGTGATTGGATTCACTTACCATGATGTTATGACTTGAGATACTTTGAGGGCATGCTTATTTGTCTTTGCAGGACCTAGTTGGTGAACCATTTTGGAAGAACAAGCCTAGCTTGGGCTTCCATGGGGCTTGAATCCCACAAGAGGATGCCAAGGGCCCGCATGCAGGATGAGAGAGATCAAAAATTGAAGGCCTAAAATATGACTTGGATGACATAACCTAGCCCCCACATGCCAAACGTTTTTCCTATGAGAGGAAAAACATCACCTTTAGAGGCATGACATCACCTAGGGGGGTTAGGGTTTGGTGGTGTGGTTGATATGCATTGACACAAGGAAGTTTTGAGGGGTTTGAGGCTTTGACCATGAATTAAGTTATTTGGATGCTTAAAATGTGTCCTTGGGAAGCCTTTCTACACTCCTCCTTTACCAATGACCTTCTCCTAGTGCCAAAATGTCCCCTAAATGGGTGACGTCTTTATAGACTAGGGTTTTATTTGTGTAAAAGTGAAATTAAAATGAAATTAAAGTGAATTGTTTAATATTACTTTGTAAAATGGGAAATATTAGGGTTGTTGACCCATGTTCTTGTGGTTTACCCTTAATTATGTGGACAAACTATCTTAGTCACATTTTGTATAAATAAGAGATCATACGATCTCATTTTAATATAACTCTCCCTCTTGTGAGAGGCTCTTGGAATGAAATTTTCTCTCTCTTTCACTAGTTCTCTCTCTTGTTATTTTGTTTATGGCTATGTCTTGGATTATTAGTTGATGGAAGTGATGTGCTAGCCTTGGAAGGATTTTCTCTAGCTTTTATGGTGGTTTGTCTTAGCTTTTTCCTTGAATTGGTAAGGTTTATACATTGTTTCTATCATTTATTTTTCAAGTCAAGGTTATTTTCTAGAGATAGGTGGGAAGTATAAGGGAATACACCCCCACCTTAGTCTCCATCATTTTATATTTACATTCTACTGGTTTAACAAGGGTTTGCTAAGAGAAGTATAAGGGCATACACCCTCTTAGCCTAAACCCTAGATAGAGATACTTGCCTTGGGGAGTAAGAGGATTTACACCCCCAAGGAGGTAGTACCTCTATCTCTTTATTTTGTTCACTCCATTGACCCATTTTTTAAAGGCACTAGTCATTTACTTATTTCATTGGAGAAAGAAATTGTTGCCTTGGTAAACATGAAATTTTCCAGTTTTAAGATTATCTCTTTGGGAAAGTGTTCCTTGAGCCTTTGTCTCCCTTGCCTCATTGAGGCATCCCCTTTCAACCAAAAATTATTGCTGCTGTAGTAAAACTAACATATAGCCATTAGGACTGCTCTAACCCTAGCCTACTAACCCCTTTTTCTCCTAAACTAACCCTAGACTAGGCCTAAAAATCTGCCCTCACCCACTACTAACCTAGGCACACTTTTCGAGATTATTATGAGTGATTTTTATTGGATAAAATTTATGATATATGGATTTTTTTTCTACATCCATAAGGCTGATAACTTCACTACAGAAACCCTAAGATGAAGTCACTCTTAACTTTTTCTTTCACCGCCAAAATTTGCTAAAAGTTTGCTAACTTGTTCTACTAGGTTTAAGGCATTTTTTGGGTGTTTTCTTTGAGGATTTTGGTGGTTTATTTTACTGCTGTCATAACAATATTTCTACAGCCATAAGGCTGCAAAAATAATTCTGCATACAATCTTTATGACAGCCAGATATAATTTTTAAAGTCCCATGCTATAAATTGTGAAGTTTCTCTAGTCATTATCTACTTGTTTCAAGCATATCTCACTTGACTTTAAGAAATATTTTAAGCATCTACAATACTTCTTCCTTGATGATATATACTATTATCTATTTCTGAAAATTAGGACATCGAGATTAACTTGATGATCCAACTAACATATAACATTTTAAAGTGGTTTTTCTTGTGTCTCAGGCATGTACCAACATCTCGACAATTCACCCAAGTCTTTGGAAAAATCTAAACCATTTGAGGCTCATCTTTGGTTTCCATTTTTCATCTAGATCTTTGACCTCAGGGACCTCTTTATTTATTTTCCCTTTTTCACATCCCCTTTCCCCCTAGGGTTACCGATATCACCTCCCAACAGTGACGTAGTCACCCTTGAAGTGTGAGACCTACATCGAGGTGACATTGGGTGTAGTGTCCTAAAGTTGTCACCACTTGATGGTTTGGTTGGGCTTTGCCCAACCTACAACTTGTGCGATAAAAAATCCACAATGATGGGTTCCTAGGCCGAATCTAAAAATAGCACACCAGTCATATATCAATCTCCCACTATTTACTCAACCACATAACAAATCCTAGTTTTCTATCTCTCTTTCCCCCTCAACTTACACAACCCAAATAAATGAACCCGCTTTTCTACAATGCAGCTCCTCATGTTGCTCCATTTATTTCTAGGGATCCAGTGCTACTCATTAGGAAATATAAATGTTGGAAACCCTAAGGAATCTTAATTTTGGATAGTTCTTACTCAACTACCATCATTCACATGCACATGGAATTAAATTCTTGTTGGATTAACTAGTAGTTACCTACAACCAACTAACAATGGATTTTTCCTCCAACAATTCATTTCCCATACAAAAACAAGAAAACAAGTAAGCAAGGACGAATGAAGGACAATGAATGACCAACCCCCCAACAACCAAAATCATGTTTCATATAATTACATGCAATAATGCACCATGTGGCCTCCCCAGGAAGCTCATGTAACCACTTTTCCCCAACTAATTCCAATATGGGTGAATAAAATATAATAAATTGGATTCGCCCATTTATCCCCTTCTCTCATGGAATCATAGCCCCATATAACTCTGTCTTTGTCCGTCTTGTAGCCATCGATGCTTTTTTATTATTAATATTCAAACTATTACATTGCTAGTCTCTCCGTCCTTTCAACTTTATAGGCACTCCAACCTTTCATCAAATAAACAAAAATACATTATTAATCCAAGGACTCAAAACTGGGGTATTACACTGTGAGATGACCTATGGATGTTCCACCCTATACTCTAATGTTGCTTTCAAGTTTTTTAGTTATGTACTTTTCTTTCCTATATATGCCATTTCCTTTTATTTTTCCAAGTCTATTTTTCACTAAGATTTCAAATGAAATTTTGAATCCATGGCCCAATGGATTAAGGCAATGGTCTACTCACCCTAGAGTTTGGATATTGACACCTCATAGGGAGGATCCATGTTGCAGAAGGAGATGATGTTATCACCTTGTTGAGCCTGCCATCACCTTTTTGATCCCAAATCAATTTCTTGTCCAACTACATTCAAAACCAAAACTTTCCTTCACAACTTTCACATATTCAAGGGTCCCTTCATAGTTATCAAAATTTCCCTTAATCTTTCATCCATTTGCATCCTTGAGGAATATCTAAAAGCTTTAATTTTCCTTCCTTTTTTGAACTTTTCTTCTAGTTAGAATTCCAAATCGAGCTCGATTTCCCAAATCCCCCCCCCCCCCCTTTTCACTTGTTCGAGTGTTTACCTTTCCCAATTTCCAAATTGATCTTGATTTCCAAATCAGGGTAGATTTCCCAATTAAATCATATTTTCACTTGTTTGAGTGTTTCCTTAGATGATTTCTATATCATTTCCAATGCCCCCATTTGGCCCCTTTACCATCATTCAAAGTGTCTGACTCGACCAATTTTCATATTAGGATCGATGTCCCCATCGGACCCCTTGTTCATCATTCAAAGTGTTCACTATAATCAATTTTCAGATTAGGCCCAATGCCCCCGCCAGGCCCCTTGATCAGTGTTCAAATTGTCTAGATGGATTGATATTAGAGTTTGAGTGTGTTCAAAGGATTTCAGTTTGAAAGGAAGCAAAAGGTTCATACTACAGAGAGATAGGCGACAATATGAGGCATCGACCCCCTTGCTCATTGTTCAAATTCTTCGACTGGATTTATATTAGAGTTTGAATGTATTCAAAGGATTTCAGTTTCGAAGGAAAGAGAAGATCCATACTACATAAATATATTTGGCACTATGAGAAGAATACATGTGGATAGGAATCTCCATGTGGACAACATAACAACTTGCAAGGTGGATTTTGAGAGAGATGGGTGGCACTATGAGAGGAAGACATGTGGAAATGAATCTCCACATAGACATAGATATCCACATAGGACATGAATCTTCATGGTGGCCCCTTTCCCATTTTTGAAGTGTTCACCGTAACTAATTTTCATATCAGGTTTGATGCCCCCATTAGGCCCCTTGTACATTGTTCGAACTACTAGATGTAACCAATCTCTAAATCAAGCCTTGATGACCCTATTGATCCCCTTGCTCTCTATTCAAACTATTCACCCAACTTGATTTTAGAGTTTAAATTTATTCAAAGGATTTTAGTTTAAAAGGAAAGCGAAGGTATGTACTACATAAAGACATGTGGCACTATGAGAATAAGACACATGGACAAGAATATCCATGTGGACAACATAATATCTTGCAAGGTGAAGTTTGAGATAAACATCTAGTACTATCAGAGTAAGACACATGGAAAATAATTTTCATGTGGATATGAATATCCACATAGGATAAGAATGTTCACAATGGAACCTTTCTCACTTTTCAAAGTGTTCACCATGATCATTTTCAGATGGGACCGATGTCCCCATTGGGATCCTTTCTCACTTTGGAAGTGTTTGTTGCAACTAATTTTTAGATTCATCATAATTCCCCCATTGAGCCCTTATTCATTATTCAAACTGCTTGTCGTGACCAATTTCTAGGTCAAGCCCAATGCCCCTGTCGGGCCACTTGTTTGTTATTTGAACTATTTCTCTGACTCTATTTTAGAGTTCAAACATATTCAAAGGCATTCACTTTCATAGGAAAGAAAATGTTTGTACTCTAGAGAGACACACGACTCTATGAGAAGAAGATACTTGGATGATAATATCCATGTGGTAAATGAAACCATTAGCAAGGTGGCATTTGAAGGCATGGACCTGATTTAATTGGATTAAGAGAGAGTGGGTACCCCTAAGTACGAGTTAATGGAAATTTTGGTAAAAAACCCACGAAATTAAAGGATTAATCAAAATAAATAGGCTCATGAAGTTCTTCCTTCAAGAGATTAATTTTAGGAGTGTAAGAGGGAGAAATAGAGACCAGCGTGATCAAAATAGAAGATCTACTTGGAGCATCACAATTTTGCAATAGAAAATGGTTTTCTCTTCATTCCACTTCTCATATCCTTCATTCTCATTTTGATTGTAAGCATTCTCTGAGTAGCGGGCTCTTTAGAGGGAAACAAGAAATCCCAGGACGATGATTTTGTAATCCCAATTGTTGGTGTATTTTTTTACTAATATAATGGTTGTTTCATAATTGAGACTTCTATAGTCCCTAACATTGAAACTACTATTTGATAACCAAATTGTTGGATTCATTGTGAAATTAGTATTGATGTTGTTGCCACTAGTCAATAATAAATCCAATAAAGTTATGATGATTTTATCCTCTTCATTTCTTGTTTCATGTAATGTTGAGTAAGCTAATGGATCTATGCTTTCCTTGCAGATTAGTTTTTTTTCTAATAAATATGTGTTGGGAAGGTAGCTCCACCTCCTCCTTTGCCCATATTTGTTTTCTTTGAATTATTTTCCTAGCCTAACTAGATTTTGGTGCCCATGGTTCAGAAGATCATTCCTATGGATGAAATATTGTCAAAACCTCCCTACTAGTTTCCCCTTTCTGAATTTTCCTCCAAATTAAAATCCAACATCTTATTCGTGTTTGAAATACATAGAAGATATTGACTCCATGCCCCATTTTATTTGTTATAAATCTATTTTGAGCTTCATCTATTAAATAATTTTCCATTGAGTGATAGAGGAGAACTCTTTCCCTAGGAAATGTTGAGGGTACCCCTTCTCTAGATCAAGAATTGGATCAAATGCCTAGAGTGGCACATGAAGGTACATATTTCACGCTATGCCTTGGCATTTATCCCCTTTCTGAGAGACATGGGACAACCTGGGGGATAACAATGCCTATAATGTTGGAGGAGGATCTAGGGATGATAGATGCATCGATATTGTAAGGGTCATGGCTAGTTTCATTCTAATGTGTTATTGCTTCAAGAATTTAAGGTTATTATCTTTAAGCTAAGTTTTCTAATGAATAATTGGAAAGTTAATTACATTGCCACTTTTCATGAGGAAGGTGGGGGGATATTTTCATTGTTTCCTCTTGAATAACCTCTCATATTTTATTGAAGTGAAGGATCCCATGGATCAATGTTGTTGGATAACTATATTCTGAGTTGGTGGCAATTTGAGTTTTTTTGTGAGACTCCCTTATTTGTGGGACAATGGACCCCCTCCATGCAACGATTTGACTACTATAGTTTACGAAGGTATACATATCCTACCCCCCTCTGGATTTGAACTTGTAACCTCTTAGGAGGAAACACATGTTCTTAACCATTAGGCCCACTTAAACTCTTATTATATCATATTATATATTATACAATATTATTATATTTGTTGTTATATATATCTAATTGTTAGTTAGATGACATATAAGTTATATGATATATAAGTTAGTTATATTTATTGTTATATAATATAATCTATGATATATATATATATATATATAATGATGATGATGATGATGATGATGATGGTTAAGACCAAGATTGGTTTTATATATAATATAAAAGTTAGTTATAGAATATTATTATACTTTTGTTTATATTTAAATTAGTTATATATTAATATTATATTTGTGATTATATTATATTCATTATTATTATATTATATTTGTTGTTATATATAATGCATTAATATATATTAGTTAGTTATATTCATTGTTATATAATAGATTTCTTAGTTATATAATACATAGTTATATTTTTTTGTTATATATATATATATATATATATATATATATATATATATATATATAT